>CATIWF010080246.1:0-24478 GCA_949630135.1 Balakata baccata | reverse complement strand
TCATAGTCAACCTTCGTCTTTGACAATGTCCTTCAGCTACCAATCTAGCTTTATAGGTAATTACCTTTTATGTCGGTCTTCCTTTTGAAAACCCATTTGCACCCAATGTGTTTTATCTCTTTAGGTAGGTCAACCAAAGTCCATATTTGGTTTATCAAGCATAGAATCCATCTCGGACTTTATGGCTTTTGGCTATTAGCCATATTATGAACTTTTTAGAATTTTTTCATAAGTAATATGCTCATAATCCTTTATGAGTAATACAATTTTTTTTTCACTTATAAAAGATCTATATCTCGTGGGAACAACTCATATTCTATTAGATTCATGAAGATCTTGTGTTTCATAAGACCTTACTTTTACTTCATCTATATGAATAATAAATATGGGTTTTATTAGTTGATTTGTCTTGTTTAAGCATCTTGGAGTTCTTCAAGTTCAATCTTGCTTCCATTATTTCTTTTAGAAGAAACCATTTCTCTTAAAAGATAGCATACTTTGAAACAAACAACTTTTGTTCCAATAGTGATATCCAAATGATTCTTTTGAATATCCTATAAATAGACACTTGGTTAGGCTTAGCTTTTAGCTAGTCTAACATTGTCCACTTCAAAAGTAGGACAATCCTAATCTTTTATGTATAAAAGAATAGGTTTTATGTTATTTCATATCTTATATAAAGTAACATTAACTGAATTATAAGTGACTTTGTTTAGTGAACAATAGTCTTAAGTACATTACCCTAAAAGGAACTTAAGAAGTCTTGTAAAGCTTAACTTAAACCTCACTATGCCCAACAATCATGTTGTGGCATATAGGGTGGAGTCTATTGAGATAAAGTCTCATTATCTCTTTGATAACCTTGAAACTATTAGCTTATGCATTTTCCACTTTGATCTAATCTAAGTATCTTAATACTTTTATCAAGTTGTTTCTCTACTTCAATTTTGAATTCTTTGACCCTTTCATTGATTTCAAAATTTGTATTTCATTAAATACAATTACCCAAATTATGAGTGATTATTTACTAAGGTAATGAAGTATATAAAACAATTTATAGCATGCATGAACATTGGGCCATATACATCTATATGTATAAGGTCCAAAAGTCCATTAGTACATTCACTATTTCCACTAAAAGGTGATTTTGTCATCTTGCCTAATAAATAAGATTCACACGTGTCATATGATTCATGATCATATGACCTAAAGTCACCATGCTTGTGTAACTTAGTCATATGACTCTCATTTATATGGAGAAGTTGACAATGTTTAAGGTTATCAACCCTTTATATTTATATATGAGGACAAAATTAGACATACAAAGAAAATAAATTCTATTGCATAATGTTTTAGTTTCATAAAGAATATCATTCAACTATATAGAACAATGATTGCTCTTAATAGTTAAATGAAGAACTTTTGTTTAACTTTTAAACAAAATAATATTCTTAATATAACTTAAACAAATTAGCGACTGTCTATTCTTAGAACGAGTTCACTAGGAAGTATCAAAACATAAGCTCATATAGCTAATATGGCAACTTTTGTTTTATAGCCAAGAGATGTATGTCTCACTCTCCCACTCGAGCTATATATTGTTCCCTATGTCTTGCATATCATATATATGTTAGACATATATTTGATATCTAATAACTATTTATTAGGAACAATATTATCCTCAAACATCAAAATACTTGAAGTAAAAGGTGTATCTAATGTCTTATCCTTCTTAAAAGACTCCAAATAAGCTTTCTAATTCTACTTCCATTTGCAACTCTTGCCATAATGGAAGCAAGTATCTTTTAGGCTCTTTTTACCTTTTCCTATTTATCTTCAATGCATGATACAGTGGAGATGTCTCCTCTATCATCATGAAGTGGAAAAGCAATATAGATATCTCATACCATTCAATGTGAGCTTGCTCATTATCCATCTCCCTCAGATGATATATAATGATATCTTCATCCATTTACGTGCTATTTGGAAGTTTGGATGACATAGAGCCATACACTATCATCCAAAAGCTTCTTGTATGCCAATTGTTCATAACAAAGGCATATCTAGCAAGAAGGGTGGAAATTGGCTCTTCTAATATACAAGCAAACCTTTCGATTTTGAGAATCATTCTCATTTTAAGCCAATCAAGGAAGTTTAGGTCAGTTAACTTGTTTGACTCGAAGTTGAGCATAGATTCACATTAAATGATATGATTCTAACAATTTAGATGTAAAGAATAAGATTGTAGAATAATGTACTAAATGCATGATTATTAGGTCTTTTATAAATGCACATTATGGTTCCACCATTTTATTGCGAATCCATAGCCCTCACTATGAATCCGAGAGAACCCGTTGGAAGTTCTTCTAGTGGTCGATATCCAATCTCAACTAAGAATGACCTTGAGTCAGCTCAATAAGGCACTATAGGTCAATTGGTAGGTATCTCATATCAATTGCATTTTTCATACAACTACCAAATCTAGAACTATCAACTATTGATGTGTGCATAAATCATTGGGCTATCAACTATTAATATGTGTACATCATATATACATTTACCCAATACTACCTCTAATTCACATTGACTTTGAGTCAGCTCAACAAATCAATGTAATTAGTTAAATCCAACCTATTAATCATGAAATCATATTTCGTTGGTTTGAATATATTCTTGTAGAGTGGGTTTAAGTCAAATCAACAACCCAAACTCTAAAAGAACTCTGGTTTATTGCCATATTAATGGAAGGTATTAGACTTAATATAATTTAATGAGGGATTTTTATTTTAATTAATCTCATCATACTCAGCATGCTTAATATATCCATACATCACAATCTAGATATATAAGATAATTACACTAAGTATATGGACATGATTATGGATATATCTAACATCAATCTTTCAAGCCATGAAAGGATTGATTAGGTCAAATCTAGGTAGATGCATGAGATTACAACTTGTAATAGAAAAAAATTTCCTATTCTAAGTCTTCTTGTATTTGACTCCAACTCCATGGCTTCTTACTCATTTACACTTCAATTTTATTATAATCCTATATAATCTAATTACATAAATTTTCATAAGAAAACCTCAAGTTATATTTGAGGGGAGTGGAATGAGAAAAGAAATATAATAGAAGGCAAGGACTTGTAGGCCCTATTTACCAAAATAATATAATCCATGCATGATCAATCATATTGGTCTAGTCCATAAACAAGTCATCATGTCATTTCATACACACTTAGCATGCATTCTCTAATGCAAAATAAAGGTAATCATAAAAGTAACAATTTAGGTTCCCTTAAGTTTCAACATTTGAGACTTTATATTTAATTATTTGGCCTTTAATGAAATTCGTTGTATAATCAACATTTAATCTCATTAAATTAGTATATGAATATTTAGAAACACTTTCAAAAAGGAAATAATGCTATTTGGGCATATATTTGAACATGTCAAATTATTTCCCAAAATTGCCCAAATAGTCAACTAGTTTTCAACCCTTTTGTTATATGCAACTTCCATAAACGAATTTAATCTTTTAATCACATTAAAATTCAAATCCTAATATGACCCGTAGTTAATTCATAATTAAATTAACTTAATTAGAGATTAGTTTGATGTCAAATAAGATTCTATAATCCTAGTTTTAGTTGCATTCCAAAAACCTAGTCAAACTAGGAGTAGAGAACACTTTCTTAATCCAAATTAAATTCTTCCTAAATAATTCCAAAAAATTCCAGAATATATCCTCATCAATTTAGGCATCATAGATTCAATTTAGAATAATTAAATTCATTCATTAGACAATCCAAATCATTAAGAACTTAATTACCAAAACCAACTACACAAAATTATCTAAATAGAGTCATAGACTAACTTGAATTTACATGGAATTTTGAGGACGATTTTAATTCAGTTTTAACATGAAATCAACATCAAAATAACTTCATGAATATCATATAAACATAAATTAAGGTGTAGATTATGGATTTATATCACAACCAATCGAACAACAAAAAACAGTCCATCATACACAATATAAAATCCTAGCCGTGTAGAGTTAAATTTGTGCAATGATAAAAAATGATTTTGGATCCAATTAAGTCGCTATCCAGAAGTTAAAATATATATAAATATATTATAAACATGTTTGATTAATCAAATTAACCAATTAAAACCGAACAGCCCCTCAATCAACTCAATTGACTATAAAAAGTTTTACAAAACCCTAAAATTTCATCTTTTATGCCTATTCGGATTTCATATTTAAATCTCATTTAAACCATTCAAAAATTATCAAAACTAATTAATATCATCATATTAATATGTTTGCAAATGAAATTCAAAATTTAAGGCCAAACAAAATTAAATTCATTTTTAACGAAAGGAGGGAATCCAAGTTGTTTATTTTACACAATTTTCATTGTTTCTTCAATCAATCCAAAAGTAATTTACATTAGGTAACTCTGATATCACTGTTAGGTTTCTATCATGCATCACATGCATAACACAGCGGAAAATTAAAATTTTAGAAATCCTAGAACCAATGGATCATCCTATATATATTAAAATCAGATATACCAACTACTTGGATAAAGGTGATTACCTTATTTTATTTTTGATCTTCTCTATGTTGTGACTTTGTTTCTTCTTGTTGGGTTGTAGCAAACTACCAACATCCTGACTTGGATGTCTCTATCGATATCCATGCGAAGAGGATGAAGGAAACCAGCTATGACAATGGGTTTTCAAACAACCAAGATGCTAGTATGGTTAAATGTTCAAGAGAGAAGAAGAAGAAGAAAATTAATTCTAAATTAATTTTCTCTAATATGGGCTGTTGTATTTTTGGCCTTAAAATTCCCTTTATATGTATTCTATTTGCCCTAGGATATAAAAGGAATCCAATTCCAAGTAGAATACATAAAAAGGAGTCCAATTTGGACAAGGAGAACCCAATCGATAGGTGGCCACACGGGCGTATTGTCTGTGTGCTAGCAAGCCTACAGCAGGGGTCCGTAGCTCGCCGCGTGGGCTCGCAACGCACCACTAGCCTGCTAGCCCAGCCCACTTTTGCACTCATATTGAGCATCTCATGCTCACGATGCCTTTCACGTCTAGGAAACTTTTCATCATTCGCAAAAATGTCCAATCGAAATTTTCTCTCTTAAACTTGGATCAAATACAAGGCCCATTTTTCTCTTTCATCACACTCTTCTATGCGTATATAAGTTCTCAATACTCAATTTATCATATAATATTGAACAAGTTAGGAACGGTGTCTAGCCACACATCATGACCTTCAATTAACCGAAAAGGTCAATGATCTGACTTGAACCCTTCCATAGAACAATTATATGTGCAATTTATCCTTTCACCTCACTATATCCTACTTGGTTCAGAGTATGGATAATGTGTCAACTCCCACTAGACTAACTATGTCACACCTAGTCCAAGTGATGTTAGTTTCTTATCTATGAAACTCATTACTCTAATAAGATATGTCCTTGAAGAACATTTTCAAGACATGTCCACCTCGCACAAGGATTTCTAAGTAATGCTCTCCACAAGAAGCCATATTTTCTTCTATCAGGAGTGGTGAATCCCTTATTGGCTACTCAACTACATTCGAATACCTCAAGTTATACCCAAGCACCTCTCTAAGAGCGACCTTTAAGAGGCAACAAAGAACATAGTCAAAGTATAGAATCAGTATCCAAGATAACCTTGAGCACCTCAAGTCTAAGGATACTTGCACCATTTCTATAATGAGACTATCACTGACATATGAATTGATAATCCATGTGATTGTCTTATGGCAGGTCATCCAATATATTTGGCTACACTTAGCAAGCATCCACATGTTAACTCTAAATATCTTATGTCTATAGTTTATAAGATCAACTACTTGATCTAATCAAGAAGTATAACATGTGCTAGTCTATTTGAATTAATAATGTCTCATCTTATTAATCCTATGACTAGAGATAATTTAGATATAAACACATTTACACATGATAGAAATCTCACCATCATGATCTCTTCATGGTTTCTTTCATGTTATGTTATATATCATGGACTACATCATTTGGTTTAAAATCTATATCAATTCATATATGCATGAACACCAATTTAATGCAAGAATGCCTATATGTATGTGTACATTAAGTGCTTAAGGTGATTACCTTTAGGGCACCTCTCTAACATGATCAGATCTAGAACCGCCTAAATTGAAGCTCTGATACCAAAAGTGTAACACCCTCCTATATAGCATACTAAACTGCTACACAACTGAGTGCTACCACATACATGTTATTGATTCTTTAACTATTATTCTATTTTTAGCCTTTACCATTTGAACATATTATGATATCGTTCATCTAATTATCCACAGCAATATGTAACAATATAATTAATTATCATGCACTTTATGCATTTAGTAATTAGTAATCAAAGTTTGTAACCATGAGCTAAACACTTCCAAATAAAACAATCTTACAATCCATAATTCAAAATACAATTTAAAACAAAATCCAATTCTAACCAAAAATGTATGATATGAAAAGAAATGCATAAAGGTGAGCTGACTTTAGATATGACTGGCTCGGCTTCTTAGTATCAATTCTACCTATGGCTCCTAACCTGCGTTTAGGAAACCCACACGCTAAGCTATCCAAGCTTAGTGGTATATATAATCATATAAATTATATCATACATAACATGCAATTCATGTCATATCATCATGTTATAAAACAACCTTTCACATACCAATTCATATCAATCGTAACCATGTTAATATGCCAATTAATTCATTAATCAATAACCATAATGTACCTGGTAAGTGGAAGTCATTTCCTGCAAATATAAAACACAGTAAAATAACTTTTCCTTTTTCCAGTATTTCAATTAATTTGCCCAATTACTCTATACTATGCATCTGATCATACTATCTGTTTTGAACCTGAGTCAAATGCGCTCTCAAAGTTGAAGCCAACTTGACTCATAATAAATAATAATAATAATAATAATAATAATAATAATAATAACTACTAGCAATATGGATCCAGGGCGCTCTCGAAGCTGAAGCTGCCTTGCCCGATAATAAACGCATAAAATAATCCTACGTTACCGTAACCACCCTCAATGGCATGTCATATATCTTATAGTCAGTCCTAGTACGAGTAAGTCATTTTAGTCTTTTCATATGTTCCTTTATTCGCATGATCCATAATAGCATTTCCGCGATATCACATAATAACATAACATTTCTATATATTATCATTCATATCATTTCCATATTATATGGCATCATGATCCATGTATCATCATATATATTTCAATTCATCTCATATCATGGTAATACACTTAGGCAAAAAAAAGTCATTACAATCAAATTCATAATTACGCCATTTTAGAACATAGAAAACATATCTTACACATTCCATACTATCATATTCAGTACCTGACACTCACACACAAGTGATTCTAAACCATAGCACGCTACCACGTGTTGCTACAGCATCAGTGCCGCTGGCCAGGCCCATCACAGGGCTAATTTGGCCTTGATCAGGTAAGTCCCGAGAGAGGCCCGTAATTCACAAAAATAAACTAATTTTCATATGTTATCATCAACCCTTTTGATTTTATAGATACAACATAATTTCTAGAACATTATAGGTCATTCCAGCAACCCATATTATCATTTAAACATGCCATAATCCATTGATTTCATAATATGCCAATCTATTATGAAAATTATGAATATTCAATGTCTTTAATGTAATAAAAATCAACACCAAATCATTCAGATCATAATCCATGGCATTTAGCAAATACTAAACATCCAATATACCTAGACACCAACAAACATGCAGCCAGAAAGCGAATAAACATGATTATATGTACAAACCTTAATTATGGAGCCGAAAACCTTCTCTATCAACATTTCTCACTGTCTCTGTGATCGTTTCCACCCTCCGACACGTTCCCTATATGAAATAACACGTTCTAATTGTCATAAACACATCAAAAGGGTTAAACATGATTTGTTAATATAGGGTTACTGAAATTGAACCCTAATTCCACAAAAACCCCAATTCTATAAATACATCCATTAACTCCTATGACCAAAATGCTATGGTTTACGAATACTTACAATTCAGAGGAAGAAAACAAGAAAACGATCAGAGGAACTCAGCCTCAAATCTGTCCAAACATTCAAATCGTGTCCTTAGTTAAAAACCCCTAAAAATCCTTGATTAAATCACAAAAATCTAATCTTATCAATGTTTTACTTGTGTTTAGGTGAAAGAGGATCAATGGGGATAGAGGGAGGTGTGTTCAAAAGGTTCTCTGTTTAAGGAATGCAACTAGGGTTCGAGTGGTAGCAGAAAAAGACGTGAAATCAAGTATTTATAATGTGTAGTCTAGAAGCGAGTCCCGATGAGAAACCTGGTGCCACAAGCAGGAAACGTTTCCTGACTGTGATCTTCCCTTTCCCGAGCAAAATTCGGTTCTGTCTACCAACATAAAAAACAAGCCAGAATGATCCATTTGATATTCTTACTTTTAATTACCATAATACCCCTCAAAATTCGCATTATTTCTAAGCCCTAAATTATGGACGTTAAATTATGGATATTGGATGCTACAATTCACCTAGACATTGATGGTCTTGGTAATACTATTAATGAAGGAAATATGGAATATAATCAAAACAAGGCCAAAGCCTAAATTTTCCTCCATTATCATCCTAATGAGGAATTAAAATATGATTATTTCACAGTGAAAGACTCTATTGTAACACCTTATACATTTAAAATTCATATATTCTTACATGAAATTATCATGTATGGCATGAGAGTAAGACAAGATTGTGATCACAGTGCGAGTAAATTTTTTTTTTCATTTCATATTGCACAATTCAGCAACTTGATAAATCAGCATTGAAACTTCAAACATAACTTAACATATTACATATGTCTTCCATATTGCATAACATCTCACATACATTAATACTTCAAACATTGCGTCCAAGTATTTATAATTATGAATTTAAGGTTGAATACGCATATTATTACAAACTCATTATATTTATACATATGCATACATTCGATTAAAATACAGATAATATGCTTTTATGCCTATGTAAAATGCAAGGAGAGAGAGAGTGGTGAGACTCGGCTGGTGACCTATGATTCATAACTTCTAATATGCACCTCAAGTGAGCTATTACTCTTTTCTACCTGAAAAATAATGCAATTTAGTGAGTTGCGACTCAGTGAGAATAATTATCAAATGCTTTCTGAAGTACCAAATAATACACAATAACAAATAATAATAACAATTATAATAATCACACATTTAATATTCCATTCCACACGTCAATTTCATATAGATATATAAATAATATTAAATCATATAAACACTGTCATTTGGTTAGGCTTATGCTTTGTCATTTTTTTTTTGTGACTATGCTAAACGGACATTGCTCGGGGTTTCCATATGTTAAATGTAAATCATTCGTAACATTTGCACATTTGTTAGGTCATTGGCCTTTTTTTTTTCATTTAAACATTTGATTGGTTCTTTTATTTTTCAATGACATTTAGCTAGTCACAATGTATTTTAAATCCATATGCATTTGCAATAATTCATTAGCCAACCATTGCATTTGTATCATTTTTTGCATAACAACTCATCCACTATATTATATAAATTAGACAAATACATTTAACACAATTAGTCACAAACATAATCACAAGTAAACAAATACATTTGACATAATCATATCACAAACATGTCCACAAATTATTTATTATCTCATATCAAGGTCAAATCATAGCAATTATATAATTCACATAACAATAAGTCATTTCACATTTTACATAGCAAACAACATATATGTGTATTAGAAAAATCATTTGATAATTAAACTCACATTTTGTTCGATATCCAACATTTACCTTATTCTTTATCTCTTCCTTATGGGTTACCAATTATTATGTACCTAATTCAAAGTATAATTGATCAATTGATGGCTAAGTAAGCTTATTACAATTTGAACAAGTTGATATGCATGTTTTAAACAATTAACTAAGGTTTCTTTTGGATTGGCAGTGTGACCTTTAGAGATTTATTAACTTATAACTTTTTCTATATTTGTCCAAATTATAAGATTCTTATTTATAATTAAATTTAACATATAATTTTAGAATATATTACAATTTTAGAATTTTTAGAGTATTGTACAATTTTTAGTGTCATTTCAAAGTCTATTTTGTTTTTTATCTTTAGGCAGTTTGCGGTTACTAAATTTAAAAATTAATAACTTATAACATGTAGGTTATCTTATGATAAAACTTTATGGACACCTATATAAGCCAAAATGGAATATTTTTTATATTTATAATTTTTATCAGTTCTGCATTTAAGGATCTCAAACAATAGGAAATATATGACTAGTCCTGAATAGAATGATAACCGGACCAGTTTTGTTTCCAATGTCATAACTCACAAAATGCATAATATATTAATGTGATATTTTTACCAACATATAGTAAGACATAACCCTAATACTTTTATGCTTGAACATTTATCCAATTTGGTCTATAAAGAGTTTAAAATTGGCCACAAAATGGCTGGACCTGTATAGGTACTAACAGACAGCTCAAGTAAGAAATAGTCATAATTTCCTTTACTATATCTCAACAAACACAAATAATATGATCTGAAATTTCATATACAATTAAACAATAGATAGGGTTACAACTTTTATGTTTTGAGTTTCCTCAAATATAACCTCTATCATATTCAAAATGGCCCGAACAATAGCTAATTTAGCTAGAATTCTTACCCGAACCAGTTTCAGTCAGATGACAATATCTTTTCATAGGCACCAAATCTTATAAAAATCTTTACATATTCATAAACCTAAAACATAAATTTACAAGTTTAGTGTTTTGTAATTCTTTAAATTTGGTTTCTAACATAAAAAAAAAAAGAAAAGCAAAGCCTCAAATTACTATCCTTAAAACATAATTCAAAAACTTTAGGCAGGATTACTTAGTTGCTTACACATCACAAATTATTTATCTAACAACCATGAATTTAATTTAGTGACTTAAGGCTGCTGGAAAGGTTTTGAGAGAAAAGAAAGAATAGCAAGTGGTGGTTGGAAAAAAGGAATCGTCCTAGTTATAATATGCTTAACTGACTCTCTTTCTTGTCTTCTTCTTTCTCTTTTTTTTTCTGTCCTTTTCCTTTTTATAATAATAATAATAATAATTATTATTATTATTATTATCTCTTTTATATAGTTGCATATATCTAGTCAATTCTAAAAATACAATCTAATTAGGTAGTCTAATTTAATTAATTTAATTATGTCAAATTTCATTTTATTCTAATTTTATTTCTAGTACCTTGTCATTCTTGTTTAATTTATAATTAAACACGTACAACTTAGTATCATTACAATAAAACTGATACGTGGTAAATAAATCTCTTGAATACGTTCAAGCTAAAATTCATATGCATACATGTATTTTATGTGAATGACATATATAAAATGAATATATTCAAATGAAATATATGTACTAATGCATGTGAGTAAAGTCGAAGATGTCACTATAAAAAAATACCAAAATGGATACCACATTTAGCTACTACAAGTCAGTGGTCGCTATTTAGCTACAATATAGTGATAAAAAATGTCTAAAAAAAATAAAATTAATAACTACCACTTAGCTACTAAATAGCTATCACTTAGTGACTAGATCAATTTAGTGCGTTTTTTAGTGAGAAATTTAGAGACTACTTACCACAACTGTGGTGGCTAATAGCTACACAAATAGTTGGTAGCTATTAGCAATAACATATATGGTCGCTAATAGATACCACAACTTTTGTGGTAGCTATTACATAAATATTACATTTAAATTTAATTAATTAATAAATTAAAATTAATTAAATTTTAATGTTATAAATTAATTATATATGTTATAATAACAACTGAAATACTATCTATATTAATTAAATTAAATATAAATTAGACTAATTTGAAATATATATTTATATTAGTTAAATGGATTAATTAATTAGTTAATTAGTATATATTAGGAGTCGCACCTATTCCCATTTAATCGTAATCCACCAATTTACCCATATATCTAAAATTTATTCGTGACCTGAATTTTATTTTATTAATTTGAGATTGTAAACGGAATAATTTATTATAAAATTTTATTCATAGACTTGTTTTAACATACCCTACATCCTAATATGCTCGGTTTACAACTCGCTCGTTAGACCAAAAACCATAAATTTACGATTTTTTCCCTCTTATTAGTATCACTAGATAACTTGATATCATAAATCCGATCACAGTATACTCAATTTCCAATAGAATTGACTTTTATTTGAGTTCGATTCAAGTGTATCTTTTGGTGCCCCAAATAGGCAAACATGTAATTACCTCTACAAAAAATTATATCGAAAACTTTAAAATTATTATTTAACAATATAAATAATAAAATTTTCCTATAAAAATGACAATAAATCTATATTAACAACAAAATTATATTATTTATTATATATATAATTAAATATAATAAATTACCACAAATTTGTTATTATTATTATTAATATTAATAAATAATGTAATTCAAATGAATTGGAAGTATTATTATAATATTATTTAAAAAATATAATTTTATAATAGAGAAAAATTAATAAAAAATAAATTGGACTAATTTTTGCTACCACAATTGGTGTGGTAGCTATTAGCAACCACAAGACAAAATTTGTGGCAGCCAATTATATGTATTATATTTAAATTTAATTAATTAATAAATTATAATTTATTATATGTTAATGTTATAAATTAATTATATATGTTATAACAATAGCCTAAATAATATCTATATTAATTAAATTAAAGATAAATTAGACTTTGTAGTATATATTTATATTAGTTAAATGAGTTAATTAATATATTAAGGGTGGCAAATGAGTGGGTATGGATTGGGTTATTTACAATTCGTTAACTGATATATGATTCATTTAATTTATTATATGGGTACCCATTTCTATATATCTAAAACTTATTTGGAGCTTGAATTTTATTTCATCAATTTGAGATTCTAGATTGAAGGATTTTGACATAAAATTTTATTAACAGATTTGTCTTAACATACCCAATATTCCGGTATGTTCGGTAAACAACTCGCTCATCAGACCAAAAATCATAAATTTACGATTTTGCACATCTTATCAGTTTTACTAAATAACTTAGTTTCACAAATATGTATACTAATTATTCACTTTATTTGAGTCCGTAATTAAACTCTGATCGTATTAGTGCTGTTTCGATCACAATATACTTAATTTCCTATAGTCTTGACTTATTTGAGTTCGATCCCTGTCCATCAATTGGTGCTCCAAATAGGCAAATATAACAATTTAAACGTGTAATTACCTTTTAAAAAAATTATATCGAAAACTTCAAAAATTAATTTTATACAGTACAAATAATAATTTTTTTCAGTATACCTTTTGAAATTCTATGAGAATAACTCACGTATATCCTAGGTATATCTTTTGGATATATATATTGGGTATATATTTTGGATACTTTGTACACCTTTAGGAATTCTATGAGAATATATTGGGTATACATTTTTGATATAATATAGATATATTATATATAGTTTAATTCAAAAAATTATAATAACAAAATTTATTATATATTATATATATGTTTATTGTATTATATATTTAGACATCTTAATATCTTAGTACATTTTGGGTATACCTTTTGGAATTTCATTGAATACTTTAGGTATATTCTAAGTATATCTTATAGATATATACATTGCATATATCTTTTACATACTTTTTATACTTTTAGAAATTTTATAAGAATACCTTGTGTATAAATTTGGGATATATACCTTTGGGTATATCTTTTGGATACTTTATATACCTTTGTGAATTCTATGGGAATACCTTGGAGATACTTTGGGTTACTTTAGGAAATGATCATGTGGTATAATTTAGGCGCCCATGTGGTATATCTTAGGTATACATTCGGTATACCTTCAGCATTTGTTAGTTCAAATCACCAATAAAGAACAAAATAACGAGAATAAGGTGATTTGATGATTAAACCTTTGATGTACTATGGAGATACTTTGAATATACTTTATGTATACTTTGAGAATTTCTTGAGAAATACGTGAAAGTAATTCCCTGAAAATACTTTGGATATTCCTTGAGAAATACGTGGAAGTAATTCCCTTGAGAAATAAGTTAGTATAAGTTGGTATTTTGCTCAAATATAGAAAATTAAATGATTTAACTAAATATATTTTAGGATTAATATATTAAATATTTACATGATTTATTTAATTCTATGTTATGATTTAATTAATTATATATTATGATTAATTAAATAATTATAAAGCATATTAATATTAGTATAATAAATATTATTAACAAATTATTGAATTGACAATTTTATAATAATAATTTTTTGTAAAATATAAAATAAATAATTGGGTGAGTATATGTAGTGCATATGTTGGTTCAATTATATATAATTGGGTCATTGTATGATACTAAATTAATAATATAATTGAAATTAATTTTAATTATTATAAAATAAATTATAAAAAATTAAATAATTATTTATAATTCGAGGTGAAATGATTAATAATAATAATAATTATTAAATACTAAATTAATAATATAATTGAAATTAATTATAATTATTATAAAATAAAATAAATTATACATAATTTGATCATAGATAAAATTAATAATTAAATTAATTAAATTTCATGACTAAATAAATAATTAAAAAATAAATTAATATTAATAATTATATTAATATAATAAAAAATTATAAAGAATTTAAAATAAATAGGAAATTAAAAAAATGATTTAGATTTGAAATTAAATATATGTTGCTGTTTTAGGTGAAAACGATATCGTTTTAGTGCCAGCCACCATATAGCCTGTGCTAAAAATTCAGCCCTCCCCCCTTTCTTGCTCATTTCCCACGAGCTCAATCGTCTCGTCTCCTCTCTTCCTCAATTTTCGAGCAGATCCACATTTGCCCCCGAACCTTGATTTCTTCCCCTCTCTGTCTGATCTAGTGTGAGTTCTTCAAAGTCTAGCTGTTGGTATGCATTGCATGTTAGGGTTTTCTTCTTCTTCTTTTTTGGATTATGGGCTCTGTTTTACAGTACAATTTGCTTGGAGCAGGTTCAACGGTTGATGCTTCTTGGATTTACATTTCTGTTTTCAATTAGGAGGTTTAAATCTGGTCTTCTAGAGGAGGTAAAAGAATGTGAAAGTTTGTCCACTAGATCTAAAGACCAAGTTGCTGAGATACAAAGGTTGCAATCTTTAGTATGTCGTATTTTAACTCTTCTCTCTCTCTCTATCTCACTCACTCTCTCTCTCTCATCTTCTCATTTCATCCAATAATTGCATAGGCTTAGATGTCAAGTTTGAAATTTAACTTAATTATTTAGTAACATTGCATGTATTGTGCATTATCTCATCAGACAATCCGGGATATTAAGAAATTAGGTTTTGTTGCTTGCCGCTACTTCCCTTGTGTTCTGTATGAAAAGTTCTTTATTCTTGTTTCTATTATAGGATAATTTATGAGATGATGTCTTGTTCATATAGTAGATATTTCAGGTTTGAGATTTTAAGGTACTTTCCATTGGTATGACGCCTTTTACTTGGAATTGAAGGATAGTTTTTACTATTACCTCCATTACAGATTGCGGATACAGCTGTTGTGGAGGAGTTGAAGTTCCATTTCGGCATTATACAAGTGTAATAAATAGTATCCATAATTTTGGTTGCAATATAGCATGCTTATTTGTTGCTAGATTTAAAATGTGTGCTTCAAATTCCTATTCAAGGTATATTGGTTGATTGTGTACTGAATTTCTATTATCAATTCATTAGCTTAAGGATAGGCCTGGGTTGACAATTCAATTAGTTTTGTTTGCACTTTCTCAACCCTTTTCTTTCGTGATCATGCTCATTTGGAACCTTTTTTCTAAAGAGAGATGTGGGGCAATTTTACTACTTATAAATCCTTGAAAAAACTCTTTTTGGGATTGGCAGTTAATGAATCTGTGAACATTTATTCAAATCGAGAATCTTAACTTAGTTTACTTGATGGAGTATAATTATGTGGTCTATTGTGATCATGCTTATTGTTTAAGAGAGTGTGAATTATATGCATCTACAAGTATGCCCATTAGTCCCATCTTGCCTGAAGGGGTAGACATTTTGAGGTGAAAATTTAATTGGATAATTTTCTTTTATAATATCAAGCCTTGAGTTTTCTAATTTTGTGGATATAATTTTTGGAGGTTTGGCTCATTAATTTCGCCCTTTTTCTTTTGGTTGTAGGTTCAAGATCTTAAGGAAAGTGATTTGGAATTGAAGCTGGTTCTGGAAATGTATAGACGTGAATCAATTGATTCAAGGATATCTGCTTCCACATGTTGCTCTACTTATCCATTTACATCAATAAGGAATAACATTTAGTTGGCTAAGCTGACTTTTCTAACGTCCGACCAATATATAGATATTTGCTATCCTAGAATGCTTTGTGTGAGGAATCTTTCCTTAGCTTTCCTTTAATGGAAATTGAATAAAATGAAAGGTGAATTATTTTTATCAAGTGGCATCTCAAAGAATGTAGCTAGGCAAGACTAGCTACAATTATCTTATCATTAGGACAAAGTTCTTCATCCTTGTATAATTAGTATACCGTCCGTCCATTCCATTTTCTTGAATGGTTAGCATGATAATATGAAAATCTTAAGAAGTTTTTTGCTATTGCAGGGATACTTTAGAAGTAAAGGATCTTGAGTACAGGGCATGGGCTCAAGTTCAAAGTTTGAAATTTAGAATTAGAATTATGAGCCAAGACAGCAAACGAAGCGGAGGCCATATCCCAGCAGAGGTTAGCTGCTGCAGAAGTTGAGATTGCTGACCTAAGATAGAAATTGGAAGCTTCTGAAAGGTTAAGGATGCTCTTGTAGAAAGTTACATTATGCCATTTCAATGCCATTAGTTTGCAAATATGCACATTTTGAGTTTTCAAAACTTGCTGTGTTTTCTTCTGATATACCTAAAAAAAAAAAAGTACTGGCCCCTCCTAGTAGCATTTGTTTAATGCAATGATAATAAAGCATATGGTTTTTCTTTACTAGATAAGTGGATTGGTTGCAGTTCACACAAATTTGTTGCAAATAAATTTCTTAGGGCCTGAGGTTATTGTTAAGCATATGATCTGAAATTTTTTTCTTTTAATTTTTGTTTTTTTTAGGTGAGTTTGGAGTACCATTTGACTTTGTGAAAAGCCTGCAATTCTTGTTTTATTACCTTTTTCAGGGATATGTCCGGACTTTCTGATGTTCTGAAATCCAAAACTGAAGAAAATGAAGCTTACTTATCTGAAATAGAGGTTGGTTTACTGTTTGCTATCATAGGCTTTTCTAAAATCATTGCATTGGATTATATTTGTCGATGGGATTTCTTTTCAGACAATTGGACAAGCATACGATGACATGCAAATTCAAAACCAGCATTTGCTGCAACAAGTTACAAAGAGAGATGACTATAATATTAAGGTGATCACAATTTATTTCGTGTTTTATTTACTTGTCCATCAAGCTGCATTCAGTTGGATGTTGATAGTACCTGTCACCACAAGGTTGTATTTTGTGGTTGCTTGTTTACTTTATTCTGTGGCATGGTATTGTGTTTTCATTTTTATTTTGTATTACTTGTGATATTTCTTTTAGACTTAGTTGTCTGGATTTTGATATTGATTCAAATCACAGATTGCATGTGTTGTAGCAGTTCTTTAGATCTCATAGTACTCATCACTGTATTATGTGATAAGACTAATAAATTCTGTGAACTATTTTTATAGAAAATAATTATTTTTACATGAGCTGTTGTTTCTGTGAATTTTTGGAAAGGCCTCTCTATTATTCTGGCTATTTAGGTTGTGCACTTGCAAATGTTTAGCAGTTGCTGGCATGAGTAAGAAAATTAAAAAATTCTGTAAACTACACCAATCTTGTTCTTTAACATCGAAGATTTTGTGTAAAATAAGTTTTTCTTTTATATATATATAGCATATGAAATGGGCGTACGCCATTTATCCGACAGCAAATAATTCAACGGCCCAGGATGCACACTCCCCTTTACACACTGCCTTTGTCTCCATATCAGTGGCAGCATTCTCACGCAATCACCCCCCCAACTCTTACTAGTGCAGTACTCCTCTCCCATAAAAACAAGGGTTCTTCTCTAATAAGCTGTTGTGTTGGTATATCCACTTATTAATAAATGGATGAATATGTATATGATTTGAATCATTTATTAAGTACATATATCAACTGTTGTATGAATATTTTGTGATTTGAACCTTTATTAGGACTAATATATTGATACACCCTATTATAGAATGAACCTAAAAACAATATCAAGTGTTGGTTTATTGATTTATTATTCCTAATATTTTTCATATTATATATATTATATGAATAATTGTGTACATGAGAAAAATATTTGTATTGCACTGTAAATTACTTTGATAAAAAATTTTATTGAAAACTTCAAAAATTAATTTTATACGGTACAAATAATAATTTTTTCCAATATATCTTTTGGATATATATATTGAGTATATATTTTGGATACTTTGTACACCTTTAGGAATTCTATGAGAATATTTTGGGTATACATTTTGGATATAATATAGATATATTATATATAATTTAATTCAAAAAATTATAATAATAAAATTTATTATATATAATATATATGTTCATTGTATTATATATATGATGTCTTAATATCTTACCTATATTTTATGTATACCTTTTGGAATTCCATGGAATACCTTAGGTATATTCTAGGTATATCTTATAGATATATACATTGTGTATACCTGTTATATATTTTTTATATATTTGGAAATTCTATGAGAATACCTTGTGTATACCTCTTGGATATATTCCTTTGGGTATACCTTGGATATTTTATATACCTTTGTGAATTCTATGGAAATACCTTGGGTCAACCTTGGAGATACTTTATGTATACTTTAGGTATACCTTAGGAAATGATCATGTGGTATAATTTAGGTGCCCATGTGGTATATCTTGGGTATACATTCGGTATACCTTCAGCATTTGTTAGTTCAAATCATCAATAAAGAACAAAATAACGAGAACAAGGTGATTTGATGATTAAAACTTGAGTATACTGTGGAGATATTTTGAGTATACTTTATGTATATTTTGGGAATTTCTTGAGAAATACGTGGAAGTAATTCCCTGAAAATACTTTGGGTATTCCTTGAGAAATACATGGAAGTAATTCCCTTGAGAAATAAGTTAGTATAAGTTGGTATTTTGCTTAAATATCGAAAATTAAATGATTTAACTAAATATATTTTAGGATTAATATATTAAATATTTACATGATTTATTTAATTCTATGTTATGATTTAATTAATTATATATTATGATTAATTAAATAATTATAAAGTATATTAATATTAATATAACAAATATTATTAACAAATTATTGAATTGACAATTTTATAATAATAATTGTTTGTAAAATATAAAATTATTTAATTAATTAAATAATTGGGCCAATATATGTAGTGCATATGTTGGTTCAATTATATATAATTTGGTCATTGTATGATACTAAATTAATAATATAATTGAAATTAATTTTATTTATTATAGAATAAAATAAATTATACATAATTTGATCATAGATAAAATTAATAATTAAATTAGTTGGATTTCATGACTAAATAAATAATTACAAAATAAATTAATATTAATATAATAAAAAATTATAAAGAATTTAAAATAAATAGGAAATTAAAAAATGATTTAGATTTGAAATTAAATATATGCTAAAGTTTTAGGTAAAAACAATATCGTTTTAGTTACCAGCCACCACATAGCTTGTGCTAAAAATTTAGCCCTCGCCCTTTCTCCCTCATTTCCCACGAGCTTAACCTTCTCTCCTCTCTTCCTCAATTTTCCAGCAGACCCACATTTGTCCCCAAAACCCTGATTTCTTCTCCTCTCTATTTGATCCAGTGTGAGTTCTTCAAAGTCTGGTTGTTGGTATGCACTGCATGTTAGGGTTTTCTTCTTCTTATTCAAATTTTCTTCAAATCGAAAATGGATAGGGAAAGAAGAAACAGAGGGAGAGAGAGTGCGTTGTGTTACAGAGTCAAAGAGAGAAGAAATAATTCTATTATCTGCACCTCTCCTCTAGCCCTCACACAAAGTATTTATCTCACCCTTGTGTGTATGTTCCTGCATTTAGCAGTCTGTCTCCTCCAAGAAATCTAATCTCATTTGCCTATTAAAGTAGTATTTTGTAAAATTGCATATAAGCATTTTGGTTTTGAAGTGGTGGGACTGGGGGGTTATTGATTTTTGGAAATTGGAGAGTTTTGGGTTATTAGGTTTGTGGGTTTTTTCATTCTTGTTCATTATGTTGGATGAGATTGCTAAAAAGAGGAAACACAAGGTCAGTTTGGTAATTTGGAAAGCAGAAGAGAAAGAAAGAAATGGATAGAGATTATGTATGGAATTTTAATTTGGAATTATTTTTTGAAAGGGGTCATTCTAGATCTTTTTCTCTAGAAAAAAAAAGTCCTTCAAAAATTGGAGGCCCTTAAGGCCTATGCCTTAAGCCGGTCCTAGGGCAAATAAAATATGGGCGAATTTCTATGAAAAATATGAAGATGATGGGAGAAGAGATGCAGTGTTGTTTAGGTCGATTGCTTGCTCGAATTATCACCATTGTAGCTTAAGTGGTTGCCAACAATGGTTAACTTTGACAGCTATAGAGGAGATGAGAAGCCGAGAAGGAGAAATAGAGACTGAATTTGAAGAGTGGTTTGGTCGATAAAGGCTGTTGTGAGAAGAAAATATCGAAATTATTTTAAGATTAACTGCTAAATGAAATCACATTATGTGGGTAAATAACAAAACTTATCACTTTCTTATAAGATAGTACCAAACTTTTTAATTATTGCAAATTACTACTCAAATTTTTAGAATTATTGCAATATGGTATTGAAATCACTTTTCGGCACCGGAATGTATAGGTAGCATGCCATATTACAGGAGCTTCCACATCAATATTTCTACCAACAAAAAAAAAATCTCTAAAAACCACCGTATTCATTTATATGAGTTGATAGATTGTGTCAAATTGGTGACTTACAGCTTAGAAAATATTCATTATAGTCATTTTCAGAGTTTTTTTTGCTAATATAAATGCTGATGTGCAAGTTCCTATGACGTGGCCTGCCACTTGTACATTCCGACATTGGAAAGTGATTCCAGGTGTCACATTGCACAATTTTAGAAGTTTTGATATCAATATACGGTAATTAAAAGATTTAGTACTATTTTATAATAAAATGACAAGTTTTGGTACCACTTATGTAATTAATCCCACATTATACATATTAAAAAAATAAAAAAAAATGATTACATATAACTTTGATAGGTTCGATTTTAGTGGTTTCTAAAATTATTTATTGAACCGAACCATATAAACCAATTAGTGCATAATCAACCAAATATTGATTAAATAAAATCAATTTAGATCAAATTTAATTTGATTCCATTCAATTTCTCTCAATTTTGCATACCCCTAATTAGCTATGAACCTCATGTGACAACATAAATTTCTTTTGGACAATTTAGAATGGAGCGCACGTGATAATGATTTAGGGTTTAGTGGAACCAATGTTTTTGCCTTTTTTGTGCTTGCCACTAAATAAATAATAATTTCTAAAATGCAATAAATTTTGAAATTGTTGTAAGTAGGATTAACTATTTTTTTATATCTATCTACCTATTTCTATATTTTTTTTCCTGGATTTATATAAAAACATGGGTGTGCAAAAATCAGGACTGACTTAAGGCATAGACCATTAAGGCTTGTGCCTAGGAGCCCAGTTTTTGAAAGATCTCTATTTTTTTTTTCTAGAGAAAAAGACCCAAAATAATAAATTTAAAAAATAATTTAAAAAATAGTCTATATATTTTATAATTCCATAAAAATCACGTGTCCATTTGTTTCTTTCTTTCTCTTTCCTTTTCAAATTACCAAATTGACCTTTTGTTTCCTCTTTTTAATAATCTTGTCTAACATAATGAACAAGAATGAAAAAACCCACAAACCCAATAACCCAAAACTCTCCAGTTTCCAAAAATCAGTAATTACCTAATCCCACCACCTCATAACCAAAATGCTTATATACAATTTTACAAAAGACTATTTTAATGGGCAAATGATATTAGATTTCTTAAAGGAGATAGACTCCTAAATGCATGTACATACACACATGAGGGTGAGATAAAACTTTGTGTGAGAGTTAGAGGAGAGGTGCAGATAACAGAGAAATAGGTAGAATTTCTTCTCTTATTGACTCTGTTAACCAAAGGGTGATTTCTCTCTATTTTGATCTTGACAATCAAATTAATTATTACTAACATTCTTGTTGAGTGTTGTTTTGATAGTGTTCAAAGTTTCAACGCATTTGGTTAAGGTTTCCTCATTGAACAAACCAAAAATTTCATGGAGACGTGTAATTCCCGACCGGGACACAAGTCCAGATCGGGAAGTGGCATGTCCAGACCGGAAAAGCATTTTCTCAAAGTGTCTCAAAGTTCCAGTAGCCAAAGCAGACCGGAAAAGTCTATGTCTCGACCGGAACAACAATGTCCCGACCGGGACTGTAGAGCAGACCAAGCAAACTAAGTGTCCAGACTGGAAAACTCTACAGGGTGATGACCCAAAAGTTCCAGTAGCAAAAGTAGACCGGAACATGGGATGTCCCAACCGGGACACTCATGTTCCCGACCGGGACATTCAAAAAGACGTGACCGTTGAAGAGGAGATACCACCATAATGTGCCACATCATCAAAAAGTCAAAACATACTTAGTGAAAATAGACTCAGGTCCCGACCGGGAAGGGTAGTCCTGACCGGGACGTATTCAAGCCTAGAAGACCCAAGCTCCTGGCAGTGGCATCATCTGGCAAGTCCCGACCGGGACACACTGAGTCTCGACCGGGACACACGGAGTTCCGACCGGGACACTTGAACAAAAACTAGCCATTGGAGATTTCAGCTAACTAGAAGCTGCTACGTATGAAAATTGGGCATTTTCCGACCGGGACACCTCTCTGTGCAGACTGCATTTAATGCATTTATACGAGAACGTTAGAGAGAGTTATGACACCATTTATAACGGCTAATAGGTAGGTAATTAGTATAAATACCTTACCAAAAGGTCATTTTAGTAGAACCAACAACTTAACAAGTGTTAAAGCTATTGCAATTTATTTTCTCAAATCCTTTCATTAATTGCATTGGTATAAAAGTTCAAATGTTAATCTGAAAACACTTGGGGTTGTCTTGTAATTGGGAAGTGTGAGCCAAATTACAAGGAATTGGTTGTTGTGTGAGCCATAAAACACAATCTTTGGAGTTTCAACTAGCTCACTCCCAACTAAGTGTTTTAGCAAGGCTAACACTCAACCCAAACACTTAGTTGGGAGTGAGCTAGTTGAAACTCCAAAGATTGTAATCTAAGTGATTAGATTAGTTAATACCCAATCTAAGTTGGGGAGAGGAGTAGGGTTAGTTAACACCCGAACCTCTATAAAATTCGTGTCTTAATCCTCCTTGTTCTCTTTTATTACCTTATTGTGCAAATTTTTAATTTCCCACCAACTCATCCCCTCCCCTTCTTGGTGATTGTTTGGGCAACAATTGGTATCCGAGCAAGGTCTAGAAGTCAAGCTTAATCAGCTCTAGCAAAAGATCAACAATGGCACAAGAAGGATTTTAAGGCCTCAAGCCTTATTTTGATGGGTCCAACTATGCCCATTGGAAGTTTAGAATGGAGACATACTTGGATAGTGAAGGCATTGATGTGTGGGATAGTGTTCGTAAAAAATGGACACCACTAACAAGGAAGAATATTGAAGGAGAGGATGAACCTCTCCCAAGAGATGAGTGGATTGAATCACATAGAAGAACAAATGGCAAAAACAAGAAGTCCATGGCCATCCTAGCAAGCTCTCTCTCTCTTGAAGAATGTGGAAGAGTTCAATATTGTCCAACAGCCTACAATATGTGGAGGACTTTGGAGAACTATTATGAAGGAACAAAACAAGTTCGTTCTAGAAAAATTCAACTCCTAATGAACGAATATGAACTCTTCAAGATGAAACCAAATGAGACCATTACGGACATGACCAACCGCCTACTCCTCATTATCAACAACATGAAGAAATATGGGAGACACACAAGCCTTGAAGATGTAAATAACAAAATCTTGAGGAGTCTTCCAATGAAAG
>CATIWF010080242.1:0-10580 GCA_949630135.1 Balakata baccata | reverse complement strand
AAGAAAAAAAGAAGATATTTTATGCATTGGAGATGATAATTTTAAGACCAATTTCATGTGTTTTTAATAGGCACATCATATTGAAAGAGTACTGTCCAAGTGAGTTTTGGTCTGCTCTTCCTACACAACACCAACTCTTGTTACTAATTATAAGGAAGTAATGTGAGATTAAGAAAAAGAAATGGTAAGAACAGAGAAGAAATTAAGAACCTTTCAAAGATGAGAGCAATAAAGGCCGTAGCAAAAATGAGGCAATAAAAACTCTCAAATTCATTCCATTGCAGCCAATCTACAGAAAACATCCGTCCCTGCATCATCATCACTGCCTTCAGCCCTTCAATTGTTTCCCTCATCTCTTTGGTTTCTTGCTACTGTACCAAATCATAACCTATACTTATATTAACCACAGAAGGGAGAGGTACGAAGTTTCTTGGAAAGTTCCTTTTCTTTATGAGCCAAATTAGCCAAAAGATCTGCTGCCCTTGATAACCTATAATCAATAAATTTCTTCCAAATATTGTTTGATATAGCGTAGGATTACCTCCTTTAGTAGAAATATTTGGTTCACGGGACCACTACTCTGTATGTGAGAATTTTCTAGCTATAGTAGAATTTTCGCACATGATTTGTGTAGAAGGGAACCCCAGTAGGTTACAAGTAGAAGGATGCAGAAAGAAAATTAACTTATAAGCTTATCAGACTGTGGATTAAAAAGAGAAGCTGATGCCACATTTCACTTCTAATTAATTATCATCACATGTCCAACTATATTATTGTAAGTTGATGGCTTTACTTCCCAGCAAGAAGACAGATCGGATTTTGGTGGTTTAATTGAATTATGTAAGTCCATTGCTGGCCTGGTCCTGTCATAATGTTCATGTAGTTTTCACTAGGAGAGAAGCTAATGAGCTGACTCATGTTTTAGCCAAAAATGCTCGTAATTATGGGGTTTTATGGAGTCCCTTACTTTGCAAGGCATAGTGCCAGTTTTGATGCCCTTATTGTTTCATGAAAAGTATTCCTTTTGCTGTCAAAAAAAAATAAAAAAGGGTGTAAAAAGTCAGATCAAATCAAATAATGTGCAATTTAAGCAACCTGCAAACCTCATTTTTATTACCATTTTTAATTACTTTTCCTAACCCACGTTTAATTTCCTAATTATATGTAATTGCAAGCACATAACCATTAATCATACACGTTTTCCATGTAAAATTATCCCTCCATTCCTTCATAACTTTCGATTTAGAGGAAATCTAAAGTTTTATTTGTGTCATTTTAAATTACCAATGAAGTATTAATTGTAAAAGTAATTTAAAATGGTATCAAAAATGGTATTTTAATCTAATGTTTTTTACTAGCTATCCTTATACTTCAAAAGATAACTAATGAATTGTTAAAGTATTTTTAACAAAAGGTGTTTTAGTCATAATAGTGTGTTTTTCTCTATAATTGAATTATTTAACAGTGTTTTAATATGTGTGAAACAACCTTAAACAATAAATAAAATGAAACGGAAAGAGTATTTGTTATAGACTAATATTAATTCACATTTTTCAAAATTTTCCATGTAATGTAATAAGCCAGCCAGCATAATATAGTATCCAGAAAGACATGAGTCAAAGTTATCTGCCCTAATATGGCCATGTCAACGGGACTTCACCTCACCCCATCCGGTTCCTGCCTGATTAGTTTTCCTTTTATATACAAGTTTTTCTTTGATAACTCCCAACTTTTACAGCAGTAACTAGTTCCTAGAAGAAAGCCTCCATATACAATTCCACCCAAAAGCCAGAGAATAGCAATCACATAACCATAATCTCCTGTGAATTTAAAGTTGACTGCAAAAAGAGATATAAAATATGTTGCTTGCTTTTTCCAAGGTGATCCCAATGAAACAATAGGGCTTAGAGTACTTTGCCCATGACACCTAGCTGATCACGGGCAAAATGCCAATTATATCATGCAGCTGAGTGAATATAACTAGTTGCACCAGGAGAGCTCACACATGCCAGATAGTGTTTTTTTTTTTTTTAAATTTAACAGTAGTTGTTTTGAATTTAATTTCTGTTTCCTCTTGCCACGAGTCGAGCTTATTTTGTTTCCTCTTAAGTAAACGGCTGCGATTTGTTTCCTCTTTAGTTTGGCCGTGATTTATTTCTCAAAGCTTCTTATTTTCTTCTTGTTCTTCTGCTCGTTGCTGCGATTATCAGAGATATATTGCTGCAATTTGTTTTTCTTTGAATCTTTGTTCGATTGCAAATGGATGAACACACGTGAAAAGATGAAAGAAATTTATGAAATAAATAATAGATATATAGTTATAAAATAATGAATTTGAACCTGGTAAGAAAATAATCAAACATAAATGAAAAAAATTCATGAAAACATATAATGAATCTACAGTTATAAAATAATGTATTTACAGTTATTAAATTATAAATCTTAACCTGGTAAACAAATAATCAAATATAGATAAAATGGTGAAAAAAATTCACGAAAACAAATTATAAATCTACAATTATAAAATAATATATACACAGTTATTAAATAATGAATATGAATCTAGTAAATAAATAATCAAACACATAAGAAAAGATGAAATAAATTTACGAAACAAATAATGAATATATAGTTATAAAATAATGTATTTACATCTATTAAATAATGAATATGAACCTAATAAGCAAATAATCAAACATAACAATAAATAATGAATCTATAATTATAAAATAATGTATCTACGGTTATTAAATAATGAATATTCAGTTATTACAATAATTAAATAATGAATTTACAACAAAGAAAGCTAACGTTGTTTAACAGGAACGGCGAGGGAATGAGGGGAGCAACTTACGTTTTCTACGGAGATTCCAAGAGAGGGAGGGAGAGGGAGAGCCGTAGTTTTAGCGAGTCTTGTAAGGTTTAGGGGTTTAGTAACAGTTAAATCCATTTAAATAATAATAATAATAATAATAATAATAATAAAAGAGGGCCAGTTTTTTAATGATCAGCACATGGGATTGGACTTGGGCTCGCCTATCTACATGCACCTAGGTGCATTGGTATAAGAATTCACCCATCAGTATTTTCAAATTAGAATATTTCAAATAGGTACGCTTTGTAGTGTTCTTTTTCTGTTTTAATAGCTTTGTCAGTGTATTTGACAAGCATGTTCATGACTGTGTACCTCCATAATATACTTGTATTACAAAATCGTTGGCACTACATGTTACTGAGCAACATTGGCTCTGGGATTAAGGTAGAACTGGTGGTAGTGAAGTATATTATCTAATATCATTCATGAGATTACATCAGAATTGCAAATAAGCAGACAGAACAAATATTTTGCACTCTGACAAGATCAAAAACATGATTACCAATGAGTAATTAGTTTTTAAAGTACAAATTTCAACAAGAAACGGTGTAATCTCAACACATCATGCAACAGTCCTTTAAAGGTGCAAGGATTTTGCAACTACTGGGTGCCATAACCAGAGCTCGACTTTTTAGCGCCCTATGTACTTGGCAAACACAAGGTAATGGCAAAGGTTTGAGATATACCGTAGGCGCGCTTTCAGAACAAAATGTTGAATGGAATGTAAGGTCAATCAACCAGCACCCAGGGAGATAGATATAAGCATGAGAACATAAGCAAATCCCTATTATCTCAACTGCTGTGCCGCATACACAGGAAGACATTCCAAACACAGGAGAATTAGATTTATGAGCAGCAATCCATCCAGTCAATGGTATGACATGACAACTAGACCATCTAAAGGTATGTCTAAATGGTGTTTGCTGGCTTCTCTTCCACAAAAGTCTTGCCTCTCCAGAGAATAATCTGCTCATCCTTGAATAAAATAGGAACACAACGTACCAAATCCTGCATTTGTGGGAGAAAGTGGGAAGTAAAAGCAAGTAAGTTGAAATAATTAGCCTCATCAGAAATTCCTGAATAAGCTCAACATATCAAAATGTGATTCTTTCAGAGTTCAGGTCATACCCTTAGCTTCAAACCAATTTTTTTGCAGTCACTGGTGCCAACATGGTTGCAATCTAGCCTCACAACCTCTTCGGTCTTGAAGGCTTCCCTCACTTTCTCCACTACATTCACATACACACCATTCCTGGCTGAAAAAGAAATTTGCAATCAGGTAATTTCACTTGTCAACTACTTTCAACTCAGTATGCAACAAGAAACTAGCAATTTTCCAACCCTCAAGAATATAAATAACTCACTAAGTTTCATAAGTGCAGGAGAAGTTAGCCCTCTGTTTCTCATATCTTTTGTTTCTTCAAATGTCAGGCCATCAGCTACATGCTTGACCAGCTTGGGATATACAGGGGCATAAGGCTTCCACAGCATAAGAGGAATAACAGGCCGGTTTTTGGGATCATAATTCCGTCCCCGGTATAAAAGAAGGACATTAATCTGTCGATAGATAATCTTCCCGCCAGATTTGTCCTACAGAGCCACTACTGCCTACATCAGTTAATAGTCTTTTAAAATTCACAACTAAAACTAGAAAATTAATTTTCTGATACTATATTCAAGTCACACCTCAAGGTGGAAGCAGACATTGTCCATATCAAGAGTAGGCACTCCCAAGCATTTGATCCTCACAGCTTCAGCCATCTTCCAATGATTGTGGATGTCATCCAACATGTTGTGAGTAACTCCTCCCTTCCCTAACATGAAAAAGCTGTCAATCCCCTAAGAAAAACAATATCTGTTCCAATTATCCAGGAACAGCTTCTTCTATGTCCTCTTTTTGATAATTTATCATTCACAGACAACATCCTTGAGCTGTATATAGCATTCAAAATCTAGTAAAACATAACTAAAGTGAAAATGAATTAATAAACATATGCCAAAAAGGACTTGCTGGAACCAAAAATGATCCACGGTACAAAATAATGCTTCATATCCAAGCACAGTACAGTTCATAAATAGATAAATTTAACTTCTTAATTAAAATTCTGAACATGGGCAACCATTTACCAAGATTAATTTGCCTGGAACAATCGCTGTGTCGATACCGCTCAACGAGCTCCCCTACCTCGACCTCCGTGAGCGGCTCCCCAAGAATCCGACTCCTCTCCTCCATTATTTTGTCTATATCCACCTGAGCTTGGACCGGAGCAGCAGTTCCGGTCCATTTCCTATCAAGCCGACCAGGACCGAATGGCGAAAACCGCTTCGGCTCACGGTAACCAATTGGCTGAACTTCGGGGTTGGACTCCGAATATGAATATCTAAAGTCAAAAGGAAGATCGGATTTTAATGGGAGTTTGGGGATCTGGTGCGAATCTTCATTCAGTTCTGAAGGTTTCTTTGGCAGTTTTTTGAGTTTGGGTTTTGTGGGTTTAGAAGCGAGAGTGAATGGTGGGTCGTATGGGTCTTGATGGAATGTATGGTTTGAGAATCGAGAGATATAAATGAAAGGAGAAGATTTGGGGGTTGTGGTTAGGGTTTTGGGATGCCATGAAAGGAGCTTTAGAAGCATTTATTTTTGTACTTTGCATTAAAACTATGAATAGTGAAGCTGGTTGAGCAGCTGCCCAATGAGACCTAAAATCAAAATCCAAAAAAATCAACGAAAGAACTTAATACCAAAATCAAAATCATGCAGAAAGAGGATAAAGGAGAAGGAAGCGGTGAGAAGAGAAGGAAATAATTGGTAAGGAGAGGAATTAAATGGGAAGAACATGGATGCAAGAAGAAGAGATGGTAGATTAGGATGAGGAAACGGCGACGTATTAGGATACGTTTGCCATTTTAGGATGAGTAGAGGGTAAATACGGAAACAAGGAAAAAAATTGTATACCTGTTTGTTTTCACATTACGCAGCCATGGAAGTTTCATCAAGGGCCATTTCTTTCATTTTTTAATAACCAAAGAAATTCCACTTCAGGCACAAACCCGGTACGTACAGATTCTTAATTTTGCTTGATCTGGGAAACCCAAGTCTTCTTTTTCTAAAATCATACAGAAAGAGTGGCAGCAGAGGAAGAGAAAAATGCACGATTTCTGCTTCAGCATCCCCTATGGACTAATTCTCGTGATTGGAGGAATCATTGGCTATGTGAAGAAAGGGAGCATGGCGTCGTTGGGTGGAGGCGTAGGCACTGGATTGCTTCTCATTTTATCTGGGTATTTGAGTCTCAAGGCTTTTGAGAAGCGAAAAACTTCCTACATTGCTCTGCTTATCGAAACTGGTACTGTTGATCTCTTCTCTTTTCTATTATTTATTTGTTTCCCTTCATTGTTTGGCTTGTTAGTATTACGTTTCTTAGTGTCAAGGTGCCACATTTTACATCAAATTAGTTAAGCCTTTTGAAATTTTTCCAAGAGAAACTATAGGAATGTGAGCAGGATAAATAAATTTTGATTAGTCTATGAGTTGTAATGAGTTTAAGCACCGAGATTTATTAAGAAGCTTTTGGATATGTGAAGCTTGCTTTTATAGATTAGGTGGTGTCCATTATTTTGAGTGGATCTCTTCTTATTAGTGATTTATTGTTGATTTGCTCATACTGCATTTTTTTAATTTTCTTAGCACAACAGTTATGCATATTCACCGGCCTTCCCAACAAGAAAGCGAGGAATTTAGAGCTTTATCTATTGAAAAAAACATTTTTTTACTTGTAAAGACACACCAGATCGATTTTCCTTTTACTTTTCCTTTAGGTCTCACGTTTTGCTTGCTGCAATTATCCCCTTAAATTCATGTGAAGATCTGTATTTTTACTGTTTCATGTGCCTTGGGAACAGTGTGTGCAGCAGCCCTTACATTTGTCATGGGACAGCGTTATATGCAAACTTCTAAAATTATGCCTGCTGGTGTAATTGCTGGAATAAGGTAATGTAAATCATGCTTATGCAGTTGGCTATATTGGATCTATGTTTACTTTTGGCACCCATATTTGTTTGGTATCTGCTATGATCATTGAATATCTGCCAAGCAGGCATATAATTTATATGCCTCCAACATTTGGGTTAACGATTGGTCTTTATTATGGGGGCAGACAGAGACATGGTCACATGGCCTTTAGTAGTTTCTCAAGCTTCTAAAATGATTTTATTGAACATTGCCAAAAACATGCATTTCAACTTCATTTATTCTGGAGGTTCTGATCAAATCTAAGATCATCTTTGTCTGTTTTCTGGGCATGCCAATGACCATAAAGTAATATTATGCTTTCTGGACTTAATTTATAAATACACCCTTAAACTTGTATCAAAAAGTCATTTGGAACCTTGAAGTTTTTGAATGACCCATCACACACCTGATCTTGTAAAATGTATATGGATCTCACACATAAATCACCATTAACCAGCCAATGTCTGGATGTGAGAAACTAAAAATCACCTGCAATACCGAGGCTAAAATATTTATAAAGAAAAAAAAAAAAAGAGGAAATATCCAAGGTTCTCCATACTAAGCACCACCAGAGCCACCCTCTACCTTCATCACCAATCAGACCCCACCAAACCATTTCATCCATGCCAATCTCCTGACCTCATGACTTCGAACAGGGGATCAAGAACAGACATTCTTTTATGCAAAAGGTTAACAATTACCAATCCACATGCATTTATCGAGATTTATGAAACTAAAGTTTCCTTAATAAGAGAAAGATTAAAGAAGAAACCAACCCAACAACTTGTTGACAGTCAGGTTAAGTGTAGCACTGCAAATGCTTACTACCAAATCTACGACATTTTCTTCGGAAACTAATGCGAGTATGTTTGTTTTTATATTTCTTTGGGATTTGAAAAAAAGAAAGAAAAAGGAAATAGGATTCTTGTTTACGTGACTAGAGGATGTAAAGTGAATAATATCATATATGTGCTTTTTGCCATTAGTTGTTATGAAGAGCGACAAGGGACAGATTAGCTGCTGCTATTAATAATGGGTAGGGAGAGGGGAAAGAACAGGTGTAGAATAGGCTGAGCATGGATTAGATGTGGGATTGTTGAAGGGATGAGGTGAGGCAGCAACGGGAGGTGATGTGAGTAGGACCTGATTTTCTCGAAGTGGGGCTGTGGGTGAAGTAGATAAAACATGCAGTCTAGAGAAAAGAATGGAGGAAAAGGAGAAAGAGAAGATGATGATTTTGATGGATTTTTACACTTTCATAGACCTACCATGAGAAAATTCACACTCTGCCACTTGTCGCACTTGATAAATGGTTTATGTATTTGTCACAAGTTGTGATGTGGATGGCTCATTCCAAAACTTCAGGGTGCCAAATAACATTTTGATACAAGTTTAGGATCATATTTATGTATTGTGCTGCCAGTCTTTTATGTTAAATCCAAATATTGATGGTCTGACATTATGGGTACAATTGCAATTTCAACTTTTTAATTGAATGATGTTGTTGCTGACATGCTAGTTCCTTTTGCAGTTTCACTTGTAACTTTCTTTTTGGGATCAGTCCCATGTATACACATGAAGATGCTGCATTATTTTTTTAAGTGACCAGTATAGCACAGGTCCATCCGTTGACAGGGTTTATTCAAATAGATGCACAAGGGACAGACAAGCAACTGGGGAGATCTCCTTTAGTGTGAATTCCCCTTCTAACTCAAACCACAAAATTTTAGTTGTCAACAAAGCAAAAGGAAGGGGATTCCTTACTTCAGCCCAGCTGAGGACAGGAAATCCTTGGTTTCAATAGTCAAACTGATCTAATAGAAAGGTTCATTGAGTCAGTTGTCTGAAATAAGGAACAATAAATCTGATATATTATCTTGGTTAAATGTGTTACATTTAACAAGAACTGTCCTTCCCTTTCCTTGTTTTAGTCAGTATGATTTGTCTGTTGGGAAAAATTGTTGCTAACTAGACCAGGCAAAATGCAAACTGAAAAGGATGAAATATGTAAATGAACAGCTTGTTGTGTTAAATGTATAATGTTTAGAAACTGGCAACTAGTATTGACTAAAATCCAAAGCATAGAATAAAATATCCATGGGAGGATTGCATTTTGGGGAGACATTGATGTTGTTGGTGGTTGTGATTTTCCATAGCAAGTCTTTACCATTATGAAACATTAAGTTTATTGATTTATCATAATAAGTCATTATCATTTGTAGGTTAATACACTTTTGTTGAAGGAAATATCAGATTACACATTGGAACAAACTCGTTCTTCTTTTCAGTATCTTTCTTGTGCATGCTAGTACCAAATTTTTTCTGGTTTTGTCATTGTTATGTTGCTTTCTCGCCGTGCGTCCAGTGATCTTTGATTGATATCTCCAAAGACCTTTGATTCGATCTGACGACAAAATTTCCTCGTTTGAAAGATTCACTTGAAATATTTTTGAGTTTTAACTTACCATAATGGTTTTTTCTTGCAGTGCTCTCATGACTGTGTTTCTTGTGTACAAAATTGCAACCGGCGGCAACCACATTCCTGCAAAGGCTGAGTGATTTCTGTATGTTGCGAATACTAATCAGGGAGATGAGCAAACTAATTCAGCCACCAGCTGAGTAATGATTAACTGATGCACAAATAATAGTTAAAGTGGTGCCGGAGCATGTGACAAATTGGTGGGAAGGGATAGTTTATTGGCTAAGCGAGTGCTGACTCAAAATGATGTCTCAAAATTTATGCCATCCTTACTTAAACTCGCCAATTGCCAGGTCTAATTATAATCATAGTCACTAGTTGTTAATTGTTAACAATATTAAAAGGTTCCAATTAACGCACACAAGTTGTATAAAAACTTTTAGCTGAAAATTTTCTTCCAAACAATATATATATATATATATATATAAGGATTTATGTGGTGCACCTAGTAGAATTATTAGATCATCAACTTTAAATCTCAGTAATTGATAATCAATAGGTAAGATTAAAAATATAATCAAATAGTGCAAAAACATTTGGTGCAAATTATACTAAGTGCACTCTATATATATATATATATATCTCTCTGTGTGTGGGGGAGTTCAGGGGTATATTAAATTGAGGGGTGTACATATAAATTTTTTGAAAGCTACAATTATAGGTATATGTAGTTACAATGTAATGAACAAAGACCACATTATTTTACCAAATGGACAATATAATGAATATAAATTTAATTTTTTTAATACGTAAATTCTAATAAAATTTTAAAAAACAAACTTTTTTTAATTTGGAAAAACTATATAAAAATTGATAAATGACAAATAAAAAATTTCTGATTATATAAAATTAATTTTAAAATAATTTTGAATTTGTTAGTTAAAAAAATCTGAGAAAAAAAACTCTTCTTCTCACGTCTATCCCCATCATGCCTTTTAGAAGAATATCTAGCATCCAAGCATTTCCATATCATAGATCACAAGTTATCACTTCATTCTTTTGATGAAATATTTGCTGATTTGAATAGAATAGAAGAACTTTCAAAAAAAATGAGAGAGACTAAAAAATATAGTATTTATTAGTTGGTATATTAAGTTGACATTAATATGTAGCTATAACAACTACAGAGTTATCAAGTATTTCTGTAATGAAAATAACAAAGAGCGATTTGAGAAAAAAAAATTAGTGAATATATATATTGTAAAGGATGTATTTGA
>CATIWF010080224.1:0-17351 GCA_949630135.1 Balakata baccata | reverse complement strand
TTGTCTACTTTAATTAATTTCACTATACCAAATTTCATTTGTTTCAAATTTAATCCTTTTATTTAATTTCATTTTCATTATCTTGTGTCCTTATTTAAATTATAACTAGACACGTACGACTTGTTCCTATTGCGATAAACCAACCCGTATCCTGTCTATCTCGTGAATACGTTCACGCTAAAATTCCTATGTATGCATGTGTTTCGTGTGAAAGACATTTATAAAATGAATATGTCCAAATGAAACGCATGTCATAATGTATGTGGGAAAGTCGAGGGTGTTACATATATTTTCAACCTTCATACAGATCCTATTTTAGTGTGTTGTGGAGGAGCAATAGAAATATAAATCGCACATTCAAAAATTATTAAATGGGAAATATTTGGCTCTGACCATAAACCAATTGCATTTGAGAGAATTTATTATATGATGTTAGTCTAATGCATATCAGTACTACTGTATGCAAAATAGCATATCTTCAAGCTAAGATAGAGAGTTTTGCTCTCATAAGTAATAGTCTTACTATTAGTTAGAGGATTTTAATAAATGATTTTGTAAGACCATTTCTTGTATGAACATAAGCAATGGGTTTTTCAACAATTAACCCAATTGATGTACAATAATCAATAAAAGTTCAACTACATGATCAAGATGCATAGACATGATCGAATAATCTAGAAATTGTACACGTAATTTAATGATTTGAGGTTTATCAAAGATTTAATGAAAATTAAAGTAAGAAAATGTTTATCAAAGATTTACTTAAGGTTTATTCAAATTATACCTAAGATTTATCCAATCTTTATAAGAAAATTAATGAAAGTTAAAGTTACACAAGGTTTACTAAAGAAATACTCAAGATTTAAGCAAAATTTACCAAAAGTTTATCCAAAAGTTTACCAAAAGTTTATCCAAAAGTTTACCAAAGGTTTATCTAAGGTAAATAATTTTAATTAAGTTAAATAAATACAAGTTTACATATTTTTTGGCAATTTAAGTTAATTAAACAAATTATTAAAAATAAATAAATGCATATATAAGAACAATTGGTGGCTATACAAGTTAATAAAATTCTTAAATATATATTTAACAGATGAAATATAGTCATTTTCTGTCTTAATTAAATGAAAAATATGTTAAATACACAGTAAAATCTAAATATTAGAAAAGAAAAAAGCAAAAAATTAGTAAAATTGAAAATAATAAAGTTAAGGATGAAAACACAATAAAAACACAGTGAAATTTGAAAAAACTTCAAAAATGCGGCTCTCCTTGTAAATTTCCCTATAAAAAATCAAATGAAATGAGATGAGATAATCATGTAGACTTCACAATATTCTATAGCTGAACACCCTTCCCCAACAGATTAAACAGGTTATGGGTATGAAACCTACGTTTGAAAAATGTATTCACAAGAATACCTCATGTAAACCGAAACCCAAACCAAGGCAATTATTTTGTCAGTTCAAACAAACCTTATATATGATGGAGTTCCGTATAAAAAAAAAAATTCAAATGACATTAGCAATATAAACATATAGATATACTGTATACTTTATAAGTTGAAGATTAACAAAAAAAAAAAAAAAACTAATTAGAGTTACCTTAAAAATTATTGTTAAAACTCGAGCTAATAATGTGTTATAAAAGTAGGCTAAAGAAAATATATAATTAAAATAGAGTAGAGAGTATAAATGAGGAAGAAATAAGAGAATGAATAAAATATATTCACTTCTAATTTTGTACATTCATCACGTCTCTATTTATAGGCTTATTATGGACATCCAATAGTTATATAAGTATAAAATATTTATAACAATCCCCCTTAAACATTCATTAACATGTCTCGTTAAAACCTTACTAGGAAAAACTTTGTAAGAAAAAAAAACTAGTGAAGGAAAAACAGTACATATCTTGTATCATATGCATATAAAGTTATCTCGTTGAAAACTTTGGTAGGAAAATCCAGTGAAATAAAAAAGAGCACAACGTATATTTTCTCCCCCGCTTAAAAACATCACCTTAAGTCTCTACTTTGACACATTCTAATGTCACACACCAATATTTCAAATGTTACAGTAGATAAAGTTTTTATAAATAAATCTGTCAGATTATCACTTGATCATGTGTGAAGAACTTAAAAGAAATATATTTTGTTTGGTCTCCTTTAAAGTAACCTCTTTTTAGTTATACTATACATACTGTATTATTTTCATATAAAGCTTATCTTCATATAAAGCTTTAGGAGTTCTTTTACTGATAGATAAACTACATATTTCTCAAATGTATTGCATTATTTGTGCCAACTATATACATTCTCAACTTGCTTTGTAAATTACAATTATTTCAACATAATTCGAAGATGTGACACTCAAAATTTATTTAGTTGATTACCATGAAATAACAATTTCACCACTCATAAAAACATGAACATGTTTGAAATTAAGCTTTATATGGGTTAGATAATAATCATGCATCAGCATAACCAATTAGTTTTAATGTAAATTTATTATAAAACAATCTCAAATCAATAGTTACTTGAAGATAAGGAAAGATAGTTTAACTTTGGAGAATAACTATATCTTGCCAATAAATTTATTAAAAATGTTATATCAGGTTATGCAGTATTAGCAAGATATAGTAATATACTAACTACACTTAGATATGATACTTTAGGATCAAAAATTTCTTCTATTCTTTTGAGGTTGAAAATGATTATCTTTCATATCAAGTGACTTTACAACTATTGATGTACTTAATGGATGTGCTTTATCCATACAAAATCTTTTAAAGACATTTTCTACATTAGTTGATTGATCCACTAAGATCTCATCAATTAAATGCTCGATTTGTAAACTAAAACAAAATTTTGTCTTTCCAATATCTTTCATTTTAAACTCATACTTTACAAAATCAACTACTCTTGCATAATTATACAATTTATCCCCTCTATTTTATTATGTTCTACTAAAACGTTCTTCCGTCATATTTTTCATCAAAAAGACGTTTGATTATGTAGAAATAACAAAAAAAAAATTACTATTTACCTCATAAAATTTGATATAGTGTACTAGTTCCTTTTGCAAATTTGATTTATTGTACTAGCACTCTTTTGAAGTTTGAAATATTCTACTAGTATCACCTAAGCAAAAATGAATATTTTTTTTTGCTAATGGTAAATGTCTTAAAATTTAACATAAAGACTATATAGTTTAATAAAGATAAAATAAAGAGAGCAAATTGTATAATTTTTAAACTTTATAGGGTACTAGTGTATTATGTCAAATCTCAGAAGATAATAATAATTTTTCATTTTCTATATTGCCATATACTGACACTTTATTGTTAATAATAAAATAATTAATATTTTTAAAATAAGATTACACTTAATCGGAATAAAAATTGGTATAATGGTTTAGTAGATTGTGTTTTTTTAATATTAATAATTATCTATAAAAAATTATAGCATGACCAAATAAATTAATTGTAATAAAAATAGGCTAAATAAAGTATGTAATGAAAATAGATAGACATCCATAAAACATGAGTTATACTCTTAATTGAGAAAATAAATTACAATAAAGATAGACAATTAAGCTACAAAGAGTATTCCAATAGTCATATAAATATAAATTATTTATAACACTATTCATCATCAAATATCAACCTAAAAACTTATTTCAAATAATAATATTTTATGTAATTTAAACTTACAATAAAGATTTATTTAACAGAATAAAGTTTAAAATAAAAATAAATGTATAAAATGTCTAAATACAATAAAATTAATGTCAAAATTATAATTTTATATTAAAAATAAATTAAATAATTTATGTTATTTTATTATAATTAATTATATATAAATAAGTAGTAGCTATTAATAATGAAAATTTTGAAATCTTTTTATTATAGAAATGAGTTATTTTTTCATATTTAATTAATTTTGGTTATAAATTCAAATGTTAAATTAAGATTTCAAATTATGAAAAATTTATCAAAATATATCTAATCACATTTTTTATCATCTCATCACACTCAAAACTGTGGCTATATTTCTGCAATTATACAAATAAGTTCTCTTCTAATTTTTTATCATCTTATCACACTGGAAAATGAATCAATCATGGGTTTAAGGTTTAGTTGGTCTGACCGATCAGTCTAGTCCGATTTTGATAACAACGAAAATAATATTAAAATTGTTATCAGTGGTGTGTATGGCTTAGTACATTCACTGTTTTTTATATATTAATTATTATACCACAATGAACATATGTATATTTCATATTCATAATAATAAATAAATATTCAAGTTGTTGATTATATTATGAATGCAGTAGTTAAATATACTATGAAATATACGGCCCTTTGATTATCTACAGAGAATTTATTATTAAGTTGTTGATAATAATGAAATAAATATATCTGGTAAAAGATAATCTTAAAAATATTCATAACCAGTATAGGACAATGAATTGGGCATTTATTGAACTTCTAAGTTATCACATGGTTTATTTTGAGGAGGAATTTCATTCTCTATAATATAATGATATCTAAATAAACTAGTGGGTTCTTAAAGAGTTAATGGTATCGAATAGTGACGCTTGATAATAACTATACAGATAGTGCTAGATGTCAACAGTTATTATTTTGGTAATAATATATGGGTCTTATATGATTCAAAGTTCTTTGACTTGAAGTGTCAAGACTGTCATTTCATGGGTAGCTGTGGAGGTGTTCTTGTCTTGTACTGGACTATCAGCGCTTAGTAATCTGGCTTGTAGTCACCACAGTTAATCATGCAGTGTGATATGAGATTACCAATAGTAGAACTCGTTACCCTAAAGCACCTGGGTAAGATCTTAATGGAGTTGATATTTTGGTTCTGATAAAATAAATTCATGGCCAGGAGTAATATGACTTATTCAATGTAAGATTGAATTATTAATTAGATTAATAATGATAAGTCTTATTTTAATCAGAACGCAAATTATCACTCATTAGTATATTGACTAATAGTTTTTGATAAGCTGTGACCCTAATCAATATCAGGATCATAACGAGAGGACTTAATATTATGATTTAGATGTCAAATAATATTGGAGATTTTATCGGTAATTAAAAGAAGAATTTCAAAAAGATATTTAAAATATTCGGGTATATGAGAAATTTAGAAATTATGCTCGATATAATATTAAGGAGTTAATATTATATTTATATTTTGATAAAATTATTGACCTTATAAGTCACACCCAAAATACCTTATTAGTCTAGTCTATATATAGATATAGAGAGTAATTTAATTGAGAATTAAATTAGAAATGATCACTTATATTTTTAGTTAAAATTAATATTGATTAATTTTAACTATTTCTCCTATTTATAATTTTAATTAAAATATTAATTAAAATTATAATAATTTAATTAAATTGTTAATTAAATTAATTATAACGGTATATTAAAGTAATTACCATATATAATAGAAGAAGAAAAAATTGATTTTGTAATTAATGGTGGTAGCTAGAAATTAAGCTATGCAATTCTTGCACTATCATTGCATCATAAATCAAAATTAAAAAAAAAAATCAAAAGTTAGAAAAAATTGTTCCACCGTCTGCCAACCTCATTCAATGAGGTTGAATTTGTTTTGGCCTTTGGCCAATTTTCTTTCCTCTCTTCTTTATCTTCTACTAATCTTCTTCTTCTTTTTTTAATCTTCATCTGGTTTTTCTTCGAATTTTTTTCTGAGCAAAAATTGTTTTTGATTTTCAAAAAAATTTCTTTCTCTCATGTGGTATGAGTATTGAAAGAAAATATTAAAGAAAATATTAAAGAAAAGTTCCTAAAGTGTTAGTAGCTAAGAAATTAGCCAAAAGGAGATATTTGTGATCATACATCTGAGACTAGCAAAATGAGTTTCATCAATGCAAACAAAGCTTTTGGTTTTTTTACTTGATTTGCACCTTGGTGAACTCGGTAATAAGCTGTTAGTTTGACTAGTAGGTATCAGTCTGATCTAGGTGAAGGTCATTGGACAGCAGTCAAGGCAATCTTTAAGTACTTGAGAAGGACTAAAGATTTGTTCTTGGTTTTTGGAGGAGAAGATCTGAATATGGCTGGATACACAGATTTTGATTTTCAATCAAATAAGGATGCATTGAAGTCCACATCAGGGCATGTGTTCACCCTGAATGGTGCAGCAGTAGTATGGAAAAGTTCCAAGTAAAAGACTATTGATAATTCTACTATAGAGGCCGAATACATAGCAGCCTCAGATGCCTCCAAAGAAGTCGTGTGGTTGAAGAACTTCCTAATGGATTTAGATGTGGTTCCATTAATTAAGAGTCTCATTCCTTTATATTGTGACAATAATGGGGCTATAGCACAATCTAAGGAACCAAGGTCTCACAAGAACTTCAAACATGAGGTTCGGCGTTATCATTTAATTAGAAAAATAGTTGGGCGAGGTGATATCTCGGTACAGAAAGTTCCATCAGCTGACAATGCAGCTGAACCATTCACGAAGCCTATGACATAGGCACAGTTAGACCACCATCTTCAGAAGATAGGTCTTAGATACTAGTGAATGACACTAGTGCAAGTGGGAGTTTATTATTAGTGGTGTGTATGCCCTACTGCATTCACTGCTTTTTATATATTAATTATTATACCACAATGGACACATGTATATTTCACATTCATAATAAATAAATATTCAAGTTGTTGATTATATTATGAATGCAGTAGTTAATAATACTATGAAATATACTGCTCTTTAATTATCTATGAAGAATTTATTATCAAGGTGTTGATAATAATGAGTTAAATATCTCTGGTAAAAGATAATTTTAAAAATGTTCATAACTGGTATAGGACAATGAATTGGGCATTTATTGAACCTCTAGGTTATCACATGGTTTATTTTCAGGAGGAATCTCATTCTCCATGATATAATGATATCTAAATAAATTAGTGGGTTCTTAAAGAGTTAAGGGTATCGAACAGTGACGCCTGATAATAACTACACAGATAGTGTTAGATATCAACAATTATTATCTTGGTCATAATATATGAGTCTTTTGTGACTCGATGTCCTTTGACACGAAGTGTCAAGACTGTCCTTTCATGGGTAGCTGTGGAGGTGCTCTTATCTTGTACTGGGCTATCCGCGCTTGGTAAACCGGCTCGTAGTCACCACAGTTAGTCATGTAGTGAGACATGAGATTACCAATAGTAGAACTCGTTACCCTGTAGCACCAGGGCAAGATCCTAATGGAGTTGACATTTTGGTTTTGATAAAATAAATTGCTGGCCAGGAGAAATATGACTTATTCAATGTAAGATTGAATTATTAATTAGATTAATAATGATAAGTCTTATTTTAATCAGAACGCAAATTATCACTCATTAGAATATTAACTAATAGTGTTTGACATGCTGTGACCCTAATCAATATCAGGATTATAAGGAGAGGACTTGATATTATGATTTAGAGGTCAAAATAATATTTGCGATTTTATCCGTAATTAAAAGGAGAATTCCAGAAGGAAACTTGATATATCCGGATATACGAGAAATTCGGAAATTGTATCCGATATAATATTAAGAAGTTAATATTATATTTCTGTTTCGATAAAATTAATGACCTTATAAGTCACACCAAATACATTATTACTCTAGTCCATATAAAGATGTGGGGAGTAATTTAATTGAGAATTATATTAGAAATGATCACTTATATTTTTGAGTTAAAATTAATGTTGATTAATTTTAACTAATTCTCCTTTTTATAATTTTAATTAAAGTGTTAATTAAAATTATAATAATTTAATTAAGTCATTAATTAAATTAATTATAGTGGTACATTAAAGTAATTACCACATATAATAGAAGAAAAGATTAATTCTATGATTAATAATAATAGCTAGAAAATAAACTATGCAATTGTTGCACCATCATTGTATCATAAATCAAAATTAAAAAAAAAAAAGGAAAGTCAAATTTTCTTTTTCCACAGTCTGCCAACCTCATTCAATGAGGTTTGAATTGGTTTTGGCCCTTTGGCCATTTTTTTCTTTCTTAATCTTTCTTCTCTTCTTAATCTTCTAATCTTCTTCTTTTAATGAAAATGATCTTCGTCTAGTTCGAAATTTTCTGTTGGAGCAAAAATTGCTTTTGTTCTTAAAAATTTTCTTTTTCTCATATGGTATGAGCATTGAAAGAAAATATTGAGGAAAAGCTCATAAAGTGTTATTAGCTTAAAAATTTGTCAGAAGGAGAAAATTAGTGATCATACATCTGGGACTAGCAAAGGAGTTTTATCAACGCAACTAAAGCTTTTGGTTTTTTTGTTTAGTTTGTACCTTGGTGAACTCGGTAATAAAATATTTGTCTTAATCCTTTTATTTTCCATTTTGTTCTTAAAATCATGGGATGATCTTGGCAAAATGGATTTTATCTATAAAGGTTACAAAATATGTTTTGCTAAAAGTTATAGATAAATGTTCGAGATTAACATGAAAAGTGTGTTTTTATGTTATGCTATATTTGATTGCATGTTTCGGTAAAATAAAAAATTTTTTAAATCTATAATTTTGACTAAGATCTAGAGTTCCCCTCAATCTAAATAAATCTTCCGCTGTCAACAGTTCTTTCTAGTAACACTATGGATTCATTGGCAAGTTAGAGACTTGATCAACTCCCAACGAATGTTGGAGATCCAAATTATGATCTACTCTTCCAATTTGGTTACGGCCTTGAAACTCGGCCAGTCAAGTCCTGAAGCTAAAACTAGACTATTTTCCAACTATGTACAAAAAAAAAGTATGAATCTACATTTGTGAACATCATTTTCCGAACACTATTTGAGAAAATACAATATTTCCGTTTCCTAGTACTAATAACAAAAAATATTATTATAAATGCTGCGGATATAACCACAAAATAGTTACCAAATAATTGAAATATAAAACAGTGGAAAAGTCATATATTTGAACCACTTAAATAGATACCCAAGTACAAGTGTACAACGGTACTCAATGCAACAAATACAATTTATAGTATGTTATCAGTGGTGGGTATGTCATAGTGCATTCACTGTTTTTTATATATTAAATATTATATCATAATGGACACATGATATTTTACATTTATATTAAATAAATATTTAAATTGTTGATTATATTATGAATGCAGTAGTTAAATATACTATAAAATATATAGCCCTTTGATTATCTACAGAGAATTTATTATCAAGTTGTTAATAATAATAATAAGATTACTATTATCAAGTTGTCAATTTATTATCTATGGTAAAAAATAATCTTAAAATGTTCATAACTAGTATAGGATAATGAATAGAGCATTCATTAAACCTCTAGGTTATCACATGATTTATTTTGAGGAAAAATCTCATTCTCTATGATATAATGATATCTAAATAAACCAGTGGGTTCTTAAAGAGTTAAGGGTACCAAACAATGATGCCTGATAATAACTGCACAGGTAGTGCTAGATATCAACAGTTATTATCTTGGTCATAATTTATGAGTCTTATATGACTCGAAATCTTTTGACTTGAGGTATCAAGATTGTCCTTTCATGGGTAGCTGTAGAGGTACTCTGGCCTTATACTAGGATATCCGCGCTTGGTAATCTGGCTCATAGTCACCACAGTTAGTCATGTAGTGAGATATGAGATTACCAATAGTAGGACTTGTTACCCTGTAGCACCAGAGCAAGATCCTAATGGAGTTGATATTTTGGTTGTAATAAAATAAATTTATGGTCAGGAGAAATATGACTTATTCAATGTAAGATTGAATTATTAATTAGATTAATAATGATAAACCTTATTTTGATCAAAACGCAAATTATCACTCATTAGTATATTGACTAATAGGGTTTGACATGTTGTGACCCTAATCAATATCAAGATCATAACAAGAGAACTTAATATTATGATTTAGAGGTCAAATAATATTTGAAATTTTATCAGTAATTAAAAGGAGAATTCCATAATGATACTTAATGTATTTAGGTATATGAGGAATTCTGAAATTGTGTCCGATATAATATTAAAGAGTTAATATTATATTTCCGTTCCAATAAAATTATTGACTTTATAAGTTACACCCAAAATACATTATTAGTCTAATCCATATAAAGATGTGGGGAGTAATTTAATTGAGAATTAAATTAGAAATGATCACTTATATTTTTTGAGTTAAAATTAATGTTGATTAATTTTAACTATTTCTCTTATTTATAATTTTAATTAAAGTGTTAATTAAAATTATAATAATTTAATTAAGTTGTTAATTAAATTAACCAAAATGGTATATTAAAGTAATTACCATGGTTTATAGAAGAGAATATTGATTCTATGATTAATGGTGGTAGTTAGAAATTAAGTTATGCAATTGTTGTACCATCATTGCATCACAAATTAAATTTTAAAAAAAGGTCAAATTTTTTTTTTTGTCTGCAAACCTCATTTAATGAGGTTGAAATTGTTTCTTTGGCCTCCTGGCCATTTTTTCCTTAATCTCCTTCTCTTCTTTAATCTTCAATTAATCTCTTCTTCCTCAGAAAAATTTTCTTCTACTTGTTCCTCGTTTTCTCTCAAACAAAAATTATTTTTGTTCTAAAAAATTTTCTCTCATATGGTATGAGCATTGAGAGAAAATATTGAGAAAAAGCTCTTAAAGTGTTAGTAGCTTATAAATTTGCCAGAAAGAGATATTTGTGATCATACATCTGGGACTAGCAAAGGAGTTTTATCATCGCAACAAAAGCTTTTGGTTTTTTTGCTTGGTTTGCGCACTTGATGAACTCGGTTATATAAGGTTTGTCTAAACCTTTTATTTTTTTTATTTTGTTCTTTAAATCATGGGATGATCTTGGCGAAATGGATATTATTTATAAAGGTTACAAAATATGTTTTGCTAAAAGTTATGGATAAATGCTCAAGGTTAACATGAAAAGTGTATTTTCATGTCGTGCAATATTTGACTGCATGTTTCGATAAAATTAAAAATTTTTGAAATTTATAATTTTAACCAAGACCTAGAGCTCCCATCAATCCAAATATATTTTATGCTACCAACAAATTGTATCAAAGCCATTCCCATGAATTTTTTAGCAAAATGACTCTTTTATACTAGTAGGTTCAGTTTGGTTATAGATAATTTTCTTGTTGTTCTTTTAGATTTGATCTATATTATTATGTTGCATATGATATTACATGATATATCTCCTATTTTGTTTTGGGTTTTTCAAAGGTATTATGAGTTTTATTATTTTTATAAATTGGTTTGTAATATTAAAAGATCCATAATTTATTTTTATCATTATGTTGAAATCCTTGATATGCCAAGAGAATATAATGTAAAAATTTTCCTTTGGAACATGGAGGCCCAAAATTTTGAGGAGCAAAAAGAAATATCAGCCAAGATGAAGATTAATTTTTAGTTTCCATTTTGGGGTGGGAATTTTTCTAGCAATTGCAATAGGATTGTAAATTGCATGATTAATTTCATTTATTGCATGTGATGTGATTATATGTGGTAAATGATTGAATATATGAGCTTTAAATATTAATTTTGGATTAAAAATAAATAAATATATATATGTGTGTGTGTGTGTGGTTTAATTTAAATTATATATATATATACGGTTGATTTTTTTTCAAGTTGTTGAAAAAATTCAACATTATGTATAAAATTTATTTTTGGATTTGATGAGTATAAAAGTATACTCACAAAATATATAAAGATATATTTACTCCAAAATTAATTAATTTTAAACATTATATAATATGATTATATAATGAGCTCACATTTGTTTATGAAACATAAAGTGCATGCTAAAGAGGGTTAGTATGCATTTTATGAAACATATGTATATTTATAAATCTATAACCATTCGAGTATAGATGTGATCACATTTTATGATCATATGAGATATGACATGAAGAAGACTAATGTGCAAACATTAACCTTAAATTTGAGTTATGTGATAATTCAAAGATAAATTTATTACTTTATGAATGCTGGTAAATTTTTAATCTAGTTAATGTGCAAAGTGAGGCCATAAAATTAAAATAAAAGACCAAATAATCTTCTTAAATATAATGAATCCAATAAAGATGTAAGACGTATACATTGAGACTCTCCATAGGAGGATTAATATGCAAGTTGTTGTATATTAATGATAAGGTCAAATAATGTATTTAACTTGTAAAATAGATGGGCATCTAGTGTTGCAAGAATGTCATTTTGAGAAGCTGAGTGGCACTAAATTAGGTCCATTTGTTTTACTAATCTCGTGGATAGGATTCATCTAATATGTTAGCCCAAGAATGTCATTTTGTGAAGCTGAGGGTTAGTGTATTAGGAGCTAGTTAAAAAGGAATTAAATTGGATTTACAATTGTTGTATTTGGCAAAGAGTTGTCATCTCATTAATATGTTAATATTCCAAGAATGCCAATATGAAAAGCTGAGGAATATTAATTAGAGTATTATTGAGACTCAATTTACCCACTAAAAATTCACCCCAACGGAACTTCCGTTTCCTACGAGGGAAGTGTAGGATGCACCAAATTAGTGGGAGAAACCATTATGATTATATGTCAAAATCATTTTGGTTAAATTGGTTTGACCATTAATATATAATTAAACTGATACATTTTATTATTTTTGCAGTAAATTTTCTCTAGTAATATGACTACACCATCACCACTTCAATCGCTTTTGGAGTATAATAGGCTCACCGAGCCTAATTATATGGATTGGTTAAGGAACCTTAAGCTGGTGCTTATCCAGCAGCGCTTGTGAGATGTTGCTAGAAAGCCAAAACCTGCAGCGCCTGTCGCTAATGCAAGTGAGACTGAAAAACAACATTACACAGATTGGGTTGATAAGAACACCCAAGCAAAGTGCAATATACTTGCTTCTATGGAAAAAAAACTACAAGAGCAATATGAAAAGATAGAAACTTGTGATGACATTTTGGAGTTAGTAAAGGAAAGTTATGGCGAGGTTAGTAGGACTACCCGCTTTAACTATTCCAATAAACTATTTCAAATGAAAATGAAGGAAGGTCAAGATGTTAGTGAACATGTTGTGAGATGATAAGGCTTATTTACAGCTTTGAAGATATCAATTTCTTCATGGATCCAGAGCTTAAGACATACCATATTTTAGCATCACTTCCACATTCTTATGAAAGTTTTATTTCTAACTTTCATTTGAACAAAATGGAATGCACTTTGCAAGAGTTGCAACAAAATTTGGTATCACCAAAATACTGTGATTAATCCCCAAAAGAAAGAGGTAAAAGTATTGGTGGCAGCTTCTTCTTTTTATTTAAAGAAAAGGAAGAAAAAGACCACTAAGGGAAAGAGTTCCATTCCCTCTTCTTTGCATCCCAAAGAGAGTAAGGGGAAGGTAAAAGGCTAGCTTAAGTCAAAAAGTTGACAAAGAAATCTGTTTCCATTGTCAAAAGGATGGTCATTGGAAGAGAAATTGTCCAGTTTATCTAAAAAGTTTAGAAAAGACCAAAGGCAAAGGGATTGTAGGTCCTTCAGGTATTTCTCATCCTTTGAATTTAAATGTTGATTTAAATTATGATCATTCTTTTAACTCATCATATGCTTAGGTCTTAGATAAGGGAGCAACTGCTCATTTTTATTCCTTTGTACAGGATCTAAGACATAAAAAGTTGCAATATGATGGGGAATTAAAACACTCTTGGGGATGGAGTAAGAGTTGCTGCCGAGCAAGTGAGAGATATTTCCATTTTATTAAATCATCATGTAATATTATTATCGGATATTTTGTATATTCTTAATGCCTATAAGAATATTATTTTTGTATCCGCTTTGACAAACAATAATTATGAATTTTTGTTTTGCAAAGATGTGTGTTACATTTATAATAATGATAATCTTATTGGCATTGGAAATAAACATCATGACTTATATTATTTATATTGTGATAACCCTAATAAGATAAATAATAAAGAGTTATTATTGAGCAACGTACACGACAATTCTAATCAAACTAAGTATGATGATTCAAGTATGACACAAGTTTGGCACTTAAGACTTGGTCATATTTCTAATGCAAGAATCCACAAGTTGGTGGACATGGAAATTCTAAAAGGTTTATATTCTCAGTCTAATGATTCTATTTGTGAATCATGTTTGCATGGAAAAATGACTAGAGGTTCATTTACTGATTAAATGATACGTGCTGAGAACTTTCTTGAATTAATTCATACTAATATTTGTGGACCAATTAAGGAAATAGCTCGAGGAGGTTATCGATTCTTCATTACTTTATAGATGATAAGTCAGATATGGGTATTTGTATTTATTGAAATATAAATCTGAAGTCTTTGAAAAGTTCAAAGAGTATAAGGCCGAAGTTGAAAATAAATTAGGAAAGAATATTATAGCACTTCGATCGAATCAAGGTGGTGAAATTCAAGTACTGAATTTAATGATTACCTCAAAGAAAATGGAATTGTCATACAGGAGAAATCGTACTTTGTTGGACATGGTACGTAGTATGATGAGTTATACTAACTTACCTCTCCTTTTGGGGATATGCTTTGGAAACAACTTTATACATTCTTAATAGAATTCCTTCTAAATCTGTGAATACTACTCCATATGAGATATAGACTGGTAAAACTCATATATTATCTCAGTTTAAGATATGCGGTTATCCTGCCTAAATTAAAAGCCAAAACATATATAAGTTAGAGGAACGGTCTACTAAAGGCCAATTTGTTGGATATGCTGCTGCTAGAAATAATTTGGGATATTATTTCTCTCTACTTGATGAACAAATTGTTGTTGTGAGTAGAAATGCCATTTTTCTTGAGAAAGACTTTCTTAAAGAATGAGGCAAAGGCAGACATATTGTTTTTTTATAAAGAGTCATCTAAAAAACAAATCCAAATGGCTAAACCAATAGAGATTGATAAGCCAATTGAGCCTAATATGACAAACGATATCACTTCAGCTCCTTGGAGATCTGAAAGAGCTTCACATCCTCCTAGATGGTATGGATTTACTATTAAACATGACTAAGAGTTGTTCATATTTGGTAGTAATGATCAACCAGAATATCATGTCACTTATGAGGAAGCAATGTCTAACATTGATACTCTTAAATGGCAAGAAGCAATGCAAGCTAAGATAGATTCCATGTAATGTCCGCTAATTAGGTTTAGAATAAATAATTATTTCAAGAGAAGAATAAATAATAAGTGGCTAATTTAAAATTTTTAATACATAAAATTCGTTGATGAAATTAATTTAGTTAAAATAGAATTAAGTGAGTAGATTATTAAATTGACTTTATTAGCAAAAAAATAATAATAATAATAATAAGGAAAAAAAGAAGGATGTCGGGAAAAGATAAGGATGGGCACAACAGCCCATTTTTTATTCACTTTCATTTTCTTCCTCTTCTCCTCCATATTTCTTCCATTTTCTCTCAAAAATCCAACCATAAGTCAAGCCTTTTCGATCAGTGGTAAGTGAATTAATCTTTCTTCAGTTGATTAAAGATAGATTAAGGGTTGATGGTTTGTGTTGTTGTAAACCTATTTCTTCTAAGAAGTCTGTTTTTATGACAGAGATTGGGGTTTTATTTATATGCTCTTAGAGACTGAATTTTAAGAAGTTTTAACATGAAAGTTGTAGATTTATATCTTAGTTATATGCTTTTGATACAGTTTTAAATGTTATGATGTGTATGAAGAGTTATCCTCAAATAAGTATTACTGGTTCCCGACAGTGTACCAACAGATTTTAGTCCGGTTTTCACTTATTTTCACCTAGTTAGAAGCATATTCAGTGGAAGCTTGAAACATAAAAGTTGTAGATCTACATGTCCTTTATCTCTATACCAAATTTTGTGCTAATATTCTGGGTGTAGGTTGAGTTATTATGAAGAGATTGATAACTGTTCATTTGATCATAGCTGTTTTTTGTGTATTAGATTATACCAGTTTATTTGCCCTTAATTTTGAGGTTCATGTAGTCTAAATTAACCAAAGTGTAAACAATTTTAGCTCTATATCTTAGGTAGATTTCTATGAAAACTTTACCTTAATATGTTGAGTATTTTATGAGTTATGATCATAATAATGAGGACTAATCGGATTGTTACCCTGTGTTGGACCAGGTAGACATTCTTTAGTGTTTGAGAACCTTAGAGGCAATATCAGATAAAATTGTAAACATGGAAAATGTTCCAAATTGACTCTCTAAGTGCCTACAAATTTTGACAATAATACAACTTACACGTTATAAGAAATAGAATTTTAAAGGAGTCTCAAAACTATCTAATGACAAAAGACAAAATAACATTTGAAATTGTATTAAAACTTGTATAATGGTTCAAAAATTCTAAAATTTTAACATGTTATAGTGTTATGTGTTAGCTTTAATTAAAATTAAAAATTATATAAATTGGATAAGTATAAAAAAAAAGGTATAGGTTAAAGAGTCGTAGGAAGTCATACTGCCACTTATTATAAACTATAAATAATTGTTTAAAATAAATTGTGAATAAATATTTTATCATTGTATTAATCAAATATACTTTCAAATTAGGTTCGCAATCAATTGGAGATATGCAAGAACCATAAGTCCCATAAATTTGGAGTTGGTAAAACTTTATTAAGGTTTGTACATGACCACATGTGGATTTAATTAAATGTTTGATGTTTAGGATTGCATTAGTTCAATGATGAACCTGTATGCTTTAATCAATGAACCTGTATGTTGAAGATGATGAATTTGCACCGTATGGAATGTATTTATAAGTGCTTGTGAATATTGTAGGGCGGTTCCACCTGGGTGAACCATAGGGTGCTTATGTTGTTATTTTCTTATGAGTTTTAACTTATGCATAATGAATTATGTGATGAAGTTAATTATTTTACTATGGTGAATTTCTAAGAAGATAAGGTCCAATTACTCTAACTAGGACTAGAGCTAGGATAGATGGCATGTTATTAAGGGAGTTTGGTACCACTTAGGCCTGGAGTTGGCCATCTTGGAGATGAAACTCTTATATTGGAGGGTATGTCTTGAGTGGCACCCTCAGAAACATTATGATGATATTTTTCTCAAACGGAGTTCATGGGTGGCTCAGAGTAGCCTTAGTGTTCGTATCCAATTTAGTCCGGTTTAGAGTATAAGGGCAAAACAATCATAACATTCCAACTTGATAAGTATGAAGTAAGACAATATGGAATAATTTATATGAGTTAAAGTATGTTATTCTATATATGAAATATTGTGTGATATTGTGTTATGTTAAAACATAT
>CATIWF010080221.1:0-11274 GCA_949630135.1 Balakata baccata | reverse complement strand
ATTTTGATAAATTATATTTAGTAATAGTTAATAAAAATTAAGCAAATAAATTAAATTAAATTAATAAATTATAAATTAAATCATTTAGAATTTAATCATAAATTAAGTAAAATTTAAAAAATAATAATTTATAAAAATTTTTAGAGATAAAAAATATAGAAAAAATTTATAAAACTTAAATTTTTTTTTTCACGCATCATGTAAAATTTTACCCACATTATTATTATTATTATTATTATTTGCCTCATATATTTTTTTTAAAAGTTAATCCGTATTATTATTAATTGTTTGTTAATTAAATTTTGGTTAATTTAAAAAAAAAATTATGGTCTGCATTAAATTGAAGTGGAGCCACGTGGCCTGTGTGCGCCAGTTAGACTGGCGCACGGCTCCAAAAATATCCTAGGTGCACTACTTGAACTGACGCACATCACCATAAATTTATAATTATTTTTAAAATCACCATAAATTGATAAATATAATTTTTAATCACCCTGATTTAAGAAATATCCCTAACTGTGCATTAATAGATTGCTGATGGAGTATCTCCACATCAGCAAAATATATATATTCAACATAATCAAAGTTAAAATGAAAAAAATAAAAAAATTACCATTAACCAAACATAATTACTTTCACCTTCTCACCAACCAAGCACATTTTCTCATTCATTTTTCTCACTTTCTCACCAACCAAACACATTTTCTCATTCATTTTCTTTCACTTTCCCATTATTAACAGGAGCGATTTTGGCGGGATTTATTTTGGATTTCTCTCTCTCAGCTCTTCTTCTTCCTCTTTAACTAACGAACTCACCATAATTGTAGCAGGAGAAATTTTGTTAAACTGTTGTGTTTATTTGCTGAGAAATCAAGAGAGAGAGTGGGAAAGTTAACTATGTTAAATCATTTTTATTGTCTTCTTACTATTTAAAAATCCATCTCATTTTTCTGAAAAATTCCACGTATGTTTTTATTATTTTTTTTACTAACATGGAAATATACCATATGAGCAGATCTTTAAACTTAATTGATGAAAATGGATGGAGGTAGTTTTGTGTTATAAAATCAAAATTAAAAGAGTTTTATATTACAAATTAAAGTTGAAATACTAAATTATTTTAGAATATTGTCTGTATAATTCACACGAGTAATTGGTTTCTTTCTTCAACATGCAACCAGCCAGCGGATAGCTAATAACTGAATAATGAAAAGCCAATTATGCTTTTAACCAGCTATCATGGGATCTGAGAGATTCTCAACAAAATTAAATATATATAAATATATCTCTCTCTGGTTTTCTTTCGGAGAGAAAATATTCATTGTGACTTTTAAGATTTCATGAAATAAGTTAACAATTATTTGAGTAATTACATCAGAAAAAAAAAAATTACTTGAGTAATGAATGGTTTATTATTATTATTATTATTATTAGTGGAAGCAATAATCTTGAAGGGGAAAAAGGCTGCAGTGAGATGGGCAGAATAATCGATCAGGTGGAGAAAGAAAGAATATATTACCTGTGTGATTGATAATGATGAAGGCAGACAAATCAAATCAGATTAGATAGATATATATAGATATATACAACATGTAAAAATTCGACAATCGTTTCCATTTTAGTTTACAATCTTTGAATAACAGTATCACATACTTCACAAATGGTTAATCAAAGATTCTTGGAAGAATTCAATCACACTGTATAGTAAAGCTTCAAGCTCACTACCCCTCTTCTATTCATGACACCAAGTTTGTGAATCTTTTTTTTTTTTGTTTGAGTAATATTAATTAAGAATTACAAGAATTTTAATGATCGATCAATCAAGATTGATGCAAGAGAAGATCTTTCTCGCTATTCTTATTTGAAAAAGCAGTCAAGATCATCATATATCATTGTCTATGGAAAGTAAGGTTGCTAGCTTATCATTGGTTTTATCAGAACAAGAATCAAACATAGATTCCAAGGTAACAGCACCTTATCATTACTTTATATATACTAAGGAATAAATCAAAATTTTTTTTTTTTTTAAGCTTTAAGAATCACTATAAATTGTGATAATCATGGATAATTAATGAGCATCAACTTCTCTACCTATCTACTAAACAAACACTTTTCTCTTTTCCTCTTCACTTGTACTATAATTCCATTGTTGGGTTGTTGATGATTTTGCGTCAGGATTGGGTAATCTGCATCCTGAGGTTTAGATTTTTAATTGGATAATCTAGCCCTTGGGATGCAGATTACCTCGTCCTTACTCGCAATGCAGCCAAATAGATACATGGCAGCAAAATTTAGGTCATTTTCCTTTTATTATTGCTTGTTATTCTTGTTGGTTTAATTTGTTGGGATTATTCAGTTTGTTCATGATGGGGCTTTTTTCCAAAAGAAAGTTACTCGACAAAGTATTTCCCATTTTTGAGTCATAGTTTAGGAAATTCTCATTTGGGACTCTTTTGAAAACTATTTCCGATTTTTGATAAAATTTGCTAATGTGGCGTGGATGAGGTGTTGACTATGGATAATGTTATTTGCCTTTTCAATAAATAAATAGAAGCTGTCCGTTTTTCCAGTTAGTAGACAATACTTTTTTATAAACTATACTAATAAAATTTTAACACATTTACTTTTTTGGTTTTAGATCTTGAACAACTAGTTTTAGTTCTTGAACAATATGGAGGATGTGTATAAAAATAAACTACTAGATTTAGTACTATGGTTTAAAAAAAAAAGGAAGAGTGTTGTTCACCATTTGTCGAAGCGGACAGCTTCTGTCCACTTATTGAAAAGGCAAACAACACTCTTATCACCACAACACCTACAGTCAACATCATCTTTTTGCTATATCAACAAATTTTACCTTAAAATGGAAAATAGTTTTCAAAACACCAAAAATAAGAATTTTTAAAATAATTACCCTAAGATTGGAAATACTTTATTCAACCTGTTCATGATGATTTAGTGTTAAAATTTCTTTTTTTTTTTTCCAACTATCCAATAATTTGAATCTGTGCAGGAAAGACCAAATAAATTAAAAGATAAATCACTCTTGATAATTAAGGTACTTAGTCTCTATCTTAGAACTCGAAATTTGAAAATATTTCTAATTTGGAGTAATTAGTGATCTTATTCTTCCAAGATTGAACATATATTGATTGAGCTAGGCAGCTAGCATATATATGTGTATCAATGGGTCGTTATTGTTTTGACTTGGAAATTAAATTAATGATGGATTCATGAATATGAAATATTGCATTAGTCACTTTTCTTGAACTTATGCACCACCCCAATGGCTTCTTCCTTGCTTTCAGCTAAGTCTTTGCCGTCTTTGAATATTAGAAACTCCAACATCTCCACCCGGAAGAAGATGAAACTTCCACATACATGAGTGATGCAAGAGCCAAAGTCCTTGCCAACCACACAATGCCATGCTGGTCCATGAGCTTCATCAAATTTCTGTTCAGCAAGTAGCTAGATCAATGACCACAGCTTTTAACAGGCAACAACAATTAAACAATTCAATAATATATAAATATGCTTCATGCGTGTGACATATTGTTAGCAATGAATGTAAAACTATTATTATATTCAGTGGCGAAACCACATTCATTTTAAGGTGAATAATTGCTCTCCTCCCTTAATTTTTGAGAATGCATATAATATTATGCATATTTATATTATTTTTAATATTTGTCTCCTAAAAATATAAATTTGCCCCTCTAATTCAGGAATTCTAAGATAGATATGCCCCATAACTTTGGAGTTCTGGCTCCGCCACTGATCTTATTAATTATATAATAACAAATTAGTGATATAGTTTCAATTTAATTAGCCTTGCTAATTGGAATATTTGCAGCTTATCCATTCATGGGTAGATTCCATCTTAATATTAGTTTGATTGGTAGCTATCCAAGAAAAGGTTCAAGGTATGAAAAGTTTAACTGCAGTAACAGATAACCTTGTGATCAAAAAGGGATATGAATTAGGGCTGTTAAATCAATTGGCTTAATCCAAATCAATCCAATGTTTATGCTTACAGTGGTTATTTATTGGGTTGGATAAAATTCATTAAACTAATTTATATTTTGTGGGTTGGATTGGTATAAAATTTGTTGGGTTGGGTTGGGTGAGTGAATATTTATGTGTAGAATTAGAGGAAATCTTGTCTATATATTTATTGAGAATATATACCAATAGCTTTTAGAGTATATATTATTAAACACTTTTCACTTGTGTGTTTCTCTGATTTTCTAATAAAATTATTAAATGAGATTATTATTTTTATATAATCATAATTCAATGATTATACCTGAAAATTTTTTACCAAAAGCGATTTATATATTCGTTTTTGTTTCATTTATGTAAATAATAATTTATTATTGCATTAAAAAAATTATTTATTTACTTGCGTTTTATTTATAAGTAGAGTTATTAACATGTTATAGTATAAAAAATAATTTTTAATTTTATAATTCATTTATATTTCTACTATAAGAAATTATTTCGTAAATGGATAAATATTATTGATCTAATAAATTGATATATAGGTAAGTCTTTTAGTTAATTTATTAATTTCATTTCTCAAGTTTATCAACCTCAGAAAAATTCAATTAGATAAATATTAAAAAAAATTACAAGAAATAACTAATAAATCAATTTCGATCCAAAATATCACATTTAAATAATAAAGCATTAAAATTTTAATTATTTTATTCATCAATATTTATAACCAACAGCAAAATAGACGGTATATATATATTAAAATTCTTGAAGATCGAAATTGATAAAAGAGTAATGGGACTAATTTATAAAGTTAAATAATTAAATATATTTTTCTATACTAGATAATACTTATAATCTTAATCAATTCAAACATTAATGATAAACTAGTTATAGTACATTGTAAATATTCTATCCGTCTAATATTAAGAATATTATTAAAATATTAAAAATAATTATTCCTACTTATTAATAATAAAATAATATAAATAAGAATATAATAAAAATTGAACAAAAAAATATATTAATCTATTAGAGAGAAAATATACTATTATTTCATTTAATGTAGTAATTTTTGAATGAAAAATTATCGAATATTTTAATATTGTAATGGTAAATTATTGATCCAAAAGAATAATGAAAATACAATTCTTTTCGGTTTATTTATATAAATATATGAAAGAAATAAAAAATATTAAATTGAAAAATGAATAAATTAAAAGAAAATTTATAAAATAAAGAAAAAAAGAAGGATCAAACTATCCAAGAGCTTTAAGAGAAGAGGTTAAATTTTATGTTTGGATATTCATTAATACAATCCAATCCAATTCAATATTGAACCAATCCATCCAATATAATAATATTGGGTTGGGTTGGTTTTTAATGAATAAATTATCCACACATTTTAATAATGGATTGAGTTGGATTTGTGTCAATTTTTATCCAAATCGGCCATGAACAGCCCTTATAAATTATGTACAGAGTGTTATTACAAGGTTAAATTCCAATTTACAAATATCTCTTATATATTTTTTCTTGAAAACGTTTGTTTAATTGGATGAACAGGCTGATATATAGGCCTGAATAAGCAGTAAATCCTTCTAACTTAATTTGAGGGAAAACTAGAAGAGTGTGTGATGGTGAGAAAGCAAAAGAGATATTAAACCTCATAATATGCCAAATTAAGAAATGGAGAAACCTGTTTGATGTAACGAGCAATGGATTGGGAATCAGAGACTTCATGCAAATCAAGAGCTTGATAAGCTAATTCCATCACATGGCTCTGTAACACCTCGGGCATGTCTGTCTCTCGCAATATACCTTTCCCTCCAACATCTTCACAACCAACCAAACACTCCCTCAATTATACCACTTCAACAAAACATATAGTATATATACTATTAATAAACAATATAGGTAACTACCAATCAACTTGTAGTTTAATTATTGATACTGTCTGATGACAAGAGTTGTGAAACCTTAAATTCGAATTTCTAGTCGAACCTCCTATAAAAGAAAAAAAAAAATAACGGGTGGTATATATGGATACCAGGCTGCGATGATATTTTTTCCTGGTAAAGAAATAAGACAATTTTCATGCAGTTTAATTACATAAAAAACAGTTGTTACAGAAATATCTTCGTCAGTGGAGCTCTGATTTTTAGTTTTACAACTTGATCTATCATCTGTCTATGATATCAAGCAGACAACGACTTAATTAATTGTATTTACAGAAATATATTTTCGAAGAAGTGAAAATATATTCCGCATGCGGGAAGGGTGAATCGAACACAAATTGCAATCTTTCTTTTTCTCTCATGTTAGCCACAAGAAGCGCTCCATATTTGCAAAGAAAGAGTATAATAAACACTAGCATTATCAATTTGGACTTCATTAGTTTAATACATTTATTTTATTATTTTTAAATACTTTTAGTGAGTTGCTTTAATTATAATAATTATAGCACAAGAAATTAAAAATATTTTTTTTAAAAGGAAAATATGTAGATTTGAATTTTTATATTATTTTTTGAACATTTAAATTGCATATGATTTTATTTTAGTATTAAATGGAAAACGTTTAAGACCACTAAAACCCTCGAATTTTCGACCACACACCAGCGTCGACATGTCATGTGGTCAGCGGCAGTTTACCAAGTTCTCACCATTCCTTCATTAAAGATTAACTATATACTGCCATTTTTTTTTTGGACTCAAATTCATTTGTTGCTTGAGCATCTGTCTATTTCTATTTCACAACTGTACGTACGATGATAGCAACATATGCTTCTTCTTTTTTTTTCTTTCTAAATTTTGTTATTTTTCTTTTTTCATATTTGTAGCTAACATTGTACAACTAGGAGAAAAAAAAAAAAAAAGAGCAAAGCTAACGTTCTAATCAGATGCACACAGGTCCATGATTACAAAGAATATGTTAGTAAATATTAATTAACAATCAAGAATCTACAACTTCCAGTAATGGATGATCTGCAATTAGTTTGGCTTATAAAAAACTTTTTAAGTATTTCACAGGCTTATCCCACCCTTTCAAATGACTAAATTTGTAATTTTGCCTCTTAAAATTTCTTTTTTTTTGTCTATTTTATTGGACGCAATTGATTTTTAATTCATATTATTTTTTCTTTTGTCTATAAATAGCAAAAAAAATATTTAACTTGATCGTATTATGTCCTTGTCAATATACACATTTTTACAAACTTTAAATAATTAATATGAAGCAAAAATAGTAGCAAAATGTACTAAAAAAATAGGAGGCAAATGGAAAATTTAAATAAATGCTATATGTTAAGGAAAAAAAAAAAACAATCTGATCAAAACAATCATATCCAATTCATTAAAATATGTACATTTACCCTTTAATGGGTTTATCTGATTACAGAATAGTTGAAATTAATATATATAGAAAATTAACGGAATTTCTCCGCAAACTATCTAGTTAATCAAATATTGAAGAAACTTGACCCTAATAACCTAGTTTTCAGATACATTCTTCCTTGGTTACTCCATAGAATTACATTAAAATGTAGCATCTTTATCAAGATCACCTAGTTAAGCCTCAAAATTCTTGATAAAGAATTACTCTTATGAATGAAAACGCTTAGTTTTCATCTCCCTAATTACTAAAAGAGCCATGGAAAACCCCAATTCTCTAAAATTGAACTAATGGTCAAGATTAAAGCAAGTGTAATAAGTTAACTTACCCGGACCTAATCAAGAAAACACTCAGTTCTTGACCAGTGCACTCCTCCGGCCCAATCAAGTGAAACGACTCCGTATCTGCACTGCCCACCACATGTTCAAAATTCGCCCTCAGGTACATGATGTCTTCTTGGTTACCCAATGACCCATACCCGGATGGAATAACACCCGCCCCGACCGTCATTGATCGCATTGTCTTCAAAATTAGACTGCTTTGATTGCTCGCCTTTCTTCTTGAAGCAGACCCAATTCTTTTGCCGTTGCAGTACAAAGTCCACAACGGAACCGACCGGAGAGGGTGTGAACTCAGCTCCGACCGGTCGCATTCCAGTGCTATTCTGACGAGTCCGCATTGCATTTCTTTGACGAGTTGGTAGGTGGGGAGGGAGAGTTCGAGAAGGAGGAAAGGCTTAGTGGAGAGGCGGTTGTCTTGGACGGAGAACCAAACGTGGCCGCGGCGAGTTCCGAAAATGGTGCCGACCACCATGGTTTTTGAGGGGCGTGGTGGGGCCAAAGTTGCTGTGATAGTCGATTCGGAGAAGATGGATTCTTCGTCGTGATTTTGATTTTGGAAATCTTGATCGGTGAGGGGGTCGGGAAGATCATCTCGAAGGGAAGTGCTGATGCGTCTCTTGGGAATGGGGTTGTTCGAGGCGGAGGAAGTGTGGAAACAGGGGAGGAAGATTCGACGGAGGGAGTCGATCTTGGTCATAGTTGTAGATTCTGTTGAATAAAAGAAGAAGAGAGATGATCAGTTTGTTGAATAAAGAATTGAGGGATTTGGGTAATGCGATTCAGCTCTGAATTTGGCTCTACCGTGTATTACATATATTTATTTAAGAACGAGGGCGGGAAGGGGGAGAAGCCGTTATAAATTTTGCTGGCTTTCTGTCTCTAATGAAATGACACGTGGACTATTTTGGTAGAAAATTAGAAATATTATTATATATCCGAAATATTTTTTAGATAAAAACAATACTCCTAAATTGCTGCAATTGATTAAATTTTCACAAGTGTATCAAAATTTTGAAATGTATTATATATGAGATAAGTTGGTTCTAAATCCCCTCATCCTAATCTAAGATAAAGAAAGGGTTTCTGTGCTAATCAATTAAATTATTTCAAAAAGCTATTCAATCCAAGGTGTTTGATTTCACAGGATCACTCTTAAATTTTTTTTTTTAACTGATTGTTGGTGGGAAATTGTTGTTTTTCTTTCATCTTCTCTGTTTACTTTCATTTTATCTGATTTCTAGAATATTAGTTATGCCAGAAAGGAAAAGAGGAAAACGAAAAAAAAAAAAAAGAAATGGAGAAAAGTAGGCAGGCTGTTGGATACCGCCATTGGCAACAACCCAACTGACTTTGTTCTGAACACAGGCAACTGCAGTGAGAGCTATGAGAAGAGCGCTACTGCGAAATAGAAATACCACCAGTTGAAGAAGCTTGTTAATTGGGCTCTTCCCCTGTCGATTTTCATGTCCAATTGATGATCAGCGCTCAAAGACAGTGTTGCAAATGACAAAATCAAAGATCAAAATTATTGTCATATACAAAGTCCAATCAAGCATTTTTCATTGAATAAATTAGTATATGCAGAAGAAAACAAAATAATAAGTCACATGAAAAAACATGCGCACAATATACTGAAAATTATGAATTACAAAGGGTGTAATTGACGGAATTCCATCCCCCAGTTACCTTAGGAAGAAATGCCACAATTTTCCAAAACATTTAATATCATACTATATATAAAAGTGAAAATAGAGGAAGACAAATTCACCGAAAAAACAAATTCATATTTAACCAGATCATATTTACCATGAGAGCGACTAAAGTTTAGAAATAATGTTCTCAATAATTTTAGAGTGACCAACGAAAGAAGCAACCAAAAGATAATTAACCAGATCAGATTTACCACACCCCATTAGCAATTAGAAAAGCATTCTTCCAATAAAATTAACATTCACATATTATTTTCTTAATACATCTATAAAATAAGATATCTATCTCTTAATGTTTGCTTTATAAATTGCTCTTTAATCCGCTTTATAACCCTTCAAAATTTGCTTTGTAAGAAACAAAGGAAATAATAAAGGCCAAAATAACAAATCCGTCCCTAAACTATGCCCTACAACACAAGTTAGCTCATAAACTATGATTCAGTGTAAATTATTTTTTAAACTTTTAAACCGGATCATGTAAGTTTCTAAATGTATGTACCGTTAATTTACTTTGTTTGAGTTGACTCAGTCCTTACAAAATATTACGGTTTTGTTTTTTTTAAAAAAAAAAATCAAAACCATGTGTTTCAGTGTGATGTAAAAAAAACTTATTTAATACAAAACGACGTTGGTTTTGAAGGAAAATTTAAAAAGAAAAAATCAAATACTAATAATTTGAAATGATGTCTTTTTGAAATATAAAATTTATACACTTTATACTCTGAATTGAAATCTATAATAAAATTAATATTGTATTACTTAATTAAATTAATTCATTAATTAGAAATCTAATTTTATTAGTACTGGATAACTATGTTTTATATAAAAAAAATTTAGATAACTAATATTAAAAAAATAATAATAATTTAATGAAAAAATTAGAAAAGTGAAAGTAAAAAAATAAAGATAATATATTATCATTCAAAATACAATAATAATGATTTTCACTGACATATCTAATTTATATAATGATAAATCTAAACTAAATTACAACTATACACATAATTTATATCATATATTAGTTATCTTTATTTTAAAATACTGAATACAATTCTTAAAAGTTATTTAAAAATTTGTAATTTCTTACTAATTCAATAATTAACTTATTTAAAATATATATATATATATATATATATAACAAATTAAATTTTCAAAATTTATATGCTTAGTATATAATATAATTAATTTTTATATAAAATATAAAAATTAAATATAATTAACAATTATTAATATTTAAATAAAATATAATTTAATTATATAATAATAAAAAGTAACTAAAATTAATTTACTGGACAAAATAATAATAATAATAATTATTATTAATCATTAATCATGAATTCAATTATTAAAAATCACTTATATTGCACATAGATGATTAGAAATAGGACAGATAAACACTATGACTGTAAAATATTTATTGTTTCTAGTTTGTATAAAACTATTAATAATTGATAAATTAATAATTTAAAAAGACGGACAAAATGAATATAAAATGCTTATACTTACTACCTTTATTTTATATAAAAACCAAATAGTGATTAATAACGAGTTCAATATTTAATAACCATGTGCAAAATCAGTGTTGTTAAAACCGGACCGGACCGGCCGGTTCAACCGGGAACCGGCCTTCAGACCGGTCGGTTTTATACCTTTAAACCGGAAATCATTTAGACCGGTCAGAAAATCGTTGAACCGGCCGGTCCAACCGTAAAACCGGTCAATCCGGTCAGGGTTTACCGGTCTGACCGGATGAAAAACATGAAAATTGATTGTTGCCGCTGCTGGGATTCGAACCCATGATGAGAGGAAAGATATTGAAGCTTTAACCATTGCAC
>CATIWF010080217.1:0-12580 GCA_949630135.1 Balakata baccata | reverse complement strand
ATGTAAACTTGTATTTAATTAACTTAATTACCAAAGTAAACCTTAATTGCTAAAGAAAATATATAAATTTATATTTAATTAACTTAATTAAGGTTATTTATTTTGGTAAACTTCAGTTAAATCTTTATTAAATTTTGAGTAAATATTCGGATAAACATTTGATAAACCTTTAATAAATTTTTAGTAAATTTTGGAAAAACTTAGGATAACACTTTGGTAAATCTTAGCTAATTTCAACTTTCATTAATTTTTTTTTTTTGTAAACCTTTAGATAATTTCAATTTTTATTTTCTAGTAAACCTTAGTTAAAATTTAGATAAACTTTAGATAAATTTTAGATAAATTAGGTAGTTGAATAAACATTATATAAATTTAAATTTCATTAATTTTTCAGTAATGTAATATTTTTAAAACTTTTGGCATTTAAAAAAAAATAGCGCTTTTTATATTTTTAAAAATAATTTTAAGAGGCAGTATTTGTAGTAAATATTTAGACTTTTTTTTTTTTTTTGTAAACATTCCAAAAAACAAAAGATCCGGAGATACTCCCAGGCCCAATCGAAAATGAATAGAACTGGGCTAAATCAGCGATAAGGCTAACAGACTTCTAGTGATTCATTTGGATTTTGGTGTAAGTTTGATTCTCTTCCTCCACCAACGCGACACCCATCAACACGATCCCTGAGATTACCAATACGACTGGGACACCATCGTCAATTCGTCATTGTTTACTAAGGATTTTTTTCCCCATATTTCCCTTATGTGGGCTTGTTCCGGTTGCTGCAGAACTCGGCTTCTAGGCTTCTGCTATGCTTATCTCGCACCAAAGGCTTCCTCTTTCTCCTTGCCCATAGATTCTCCTGCCTTTCGCTTTACAGACAAGGCAAATCACATGAGCTCCGCTTTCTCTTCTTTTGCTCATTCCAATAGAAGGTTTCTTTTCCTCTTAACTCTATTTTTTCCCCCTTCAGTGCGAAAGTTTTAGAGCTAATATATATTTGCCTCGTTTATTTTTTGTGACAGTGGAAGAGGTTTGGGGATGAGCAACGATATAGAAAGATCAAGAGGCCGTGGCGGAGGTGGTGGTCGAGGCGGAGGCGGCGGTAAGGATAAAATTGATGCTCTTGGAAGACTATTGTAAGCTCGGATTTTAATTTTACATAATCACATGCTTGTGCAAGATACCTACAGCTTTTTATTTTTTATTTTTTAAAATATTTTAAGATCATTGAATTGCATCCGGATTTATGAAAATTGGTAACATTTAGTTTCCCCATTCTTTGAATTACTCTTCTTGTTATTGCTGTTGTTTGTTTTTGTTGATATTTTAAGATCATTGATTGTCCTTCCTGCTTACTCTTCTACGATATGAAGTTTTATGCCATTCTATGGTTGGGTTTTGTCTTGCTTATGCTGCTGTAACCAAGAATCACGTTTTATTTTATTTTATTTATTCAAGGCTGTCAGGAAGGACAATAAGCAGCGTTTCAGCCTTGAGGAAAATGGGGACCTTCTGATATGTGCAAAAAGGCCACACGATAAAGGTGATGATTCATGCTGTTATAAAATGAGAATATATATATATAGCTTAACATTTCAAAGAAATTTCCTAGAGTAGAGATGAAGTATTGGAAATTAGTTTTGGTTGGACATGTGTAAATATGTCTTATTTTACCACAGAAATTTGATTGATTTGCCTTTTCTGTCTCTTTGCGATTTTGTTAGTTGCTTGGGTTATTAGTGGGATTGCAAATTTAGTGAATAGATTCTTTGTCAAAGCTTTAGCTTGATGTTTATGGGTCTTGATTCTGTAGATTTTGCTCAAGCTTGTGATAAACAACATTGAAGTGGGGTATTATTCCAATGCTTGTGAGACTTAAACTGTGCATTAAAGTGGTATATGTTTTTTCCTGCTTACTTTGGATTCAACTACTTGCTAGCAAAGGGATGGTTTTGTTTTTTTGATATTTTATTTTACTCTGTTGTGGGCAGCTTTTATACTCTTACTTGTTTTGTTTAATGGCACCAATCCGTACCCCACACCTAGGAAGAGAGCGACTTTGGTTTCACTGTTGCTGGTTTAACTGATCATCTGATTGAATGGATTTTCTTACAAGCGTGCAGACAATTGAATCTGAGAGTTTATTAAAGCCAATCCTTTCAGCTGAGGAAGTTCCAGGTAAAATAAATTTTAGGCAATATCTTCGTCTTCTGAAAAAAAAAAAAAGCTATTCCTTGTTTCCTATTTTTATTTGCTTAAATTTGGCTATTATATATGTCTCTGCTCTTTTTTTCTGTGATCGTAGTGTGTGTACATGGAACCTATGAGAAGAATATGGAGCCTATATTGAAGTCAGGCTTAAAGCGCATGCAAAGACTGCATGTTCACTTCTCATGTGGCTTGCCAACTGATGGTGAAGTGATTAGTGGTAAGATATTGGAGCAATTTTTTTATTTATTGTTCTGATAACATTTATGAGTATTTTGGGGAAATGCTATCATTACTCTGTAGCTTATTTTGGTCATGTTTACTAGACATTTCCTCACTATCTACTATTCATCATCAAAAAATTGATGAATCAATGCGGATCACATTTGTAGCTCAAGTCTAAAGATCTTATTAAAGAGAAAAAGGAAGGAACTCATTTCATTGTTGCATGTCATATTTGTAGACAAATTTCAGTTCTCATAAACTAATATATTCCACTGATAATTCTTTTAGATATATTATAAGACTGAACATTGTGGATTGCTTGTGGGAATTTATATGTTGTCTTCCAGGTATGAGGCGGGATGTAAATTTTTTGATATATCTTGATGTCAAAAAAGCTTTAGAAGGTGCAGTATTCTAACTTACCTTTCAAGTGCATATTAAACCGAATACAGTTTGAATATTCTACCTTTCAGTTGCGAATCAGTGGTTCATGGATGATAACTGGTGCATTTTTACTTTCTTTGCTGTTCCTTTGATTTCAGAGGGAATAAAACTTTACATATCAGACAATAGGGTGATCCTGACAGAAGGTTTTGATGGTGTTGTGCCTTTAAAGTTCTTTGCAAAGATAGAATCATGGCCAGATAGACGACCTATACCTTTTCAAACACAATTTCGATTATAAGTGTGATTTTTGTTTTCCAATCAATGAAATAGTAAATTACACTGAAGTGATGTAGTAATTTGTTTCGTACATGCTTACTTGGCATGTATATTGATGAAGCTGTAACAATCAAAATCGAAAGGCTCACAAGAAGAATAGAGTTGAAACTTCAGTTGGATGAGCTATTTGGTGTTTAATATTTATTTTGCAAGTATGTTCGGTAAATATTTATTTTATGCTTGTTAGGTTTTCAAATTATTTGGAGGAATGTGGCCTTAGCTCAAAAATAAAGAGCTTTGTTTATTGACAGGTCCAATGCTGTAAAATATTTTTAGATTAAAATTAGTTTTTCAATAAAAATCATTAATTTTTATATTACTTTCTCAGATCCCTCCTCTTCCGGGCCCCCCAAAAACCCTAACCCCAACACCGTCGCCACCACATCCACTCACTTCCAAAAATCCTAGCCCTAATCCTGATTCTTCTACTCATAGTTAATTCTATTAAGATTTTTGGACAGGAATAAGTAGAGATATCTGCTATCCGATTATATATTTATATATATATATATTATTTTATTGTAATTTATTGAATATAATTATATAATTAATTATTTTTTATGTGTTGTTATAATTTTTCTATTATAATGTAGAATATTTAAATTTTATTATTTTAATATTATTTTTATACAATTTGCAAATTATATTAATTTAAATGTGTTGAATTTTTGTTTTATTTAATTTTGTAGTAATTTATAATAGATGGATAATTAAACGAGTTCGAATAATTAAATGAGTAATAATAATTGAATTTGAAACAAATACGGATAAATATATAAATAATCGTATTTAGATATAAAATTTTTCTTCACGATCCCTAATCACTGTCACAAATCAGTATTCTCCGTTCCTTTATACATAAATTACTTAATATTATAATGCATCTTATCTTTTAACTGTGTTTCTCTCTGTTCCTCAGGTAAGCGGCTAAAGCTTTCAACTTTATTTTGACAGTTAAACCATCAATTTGATTAGCTTCACTCTTTAAAATATTTAGGCGTAGAGAAGAAGCCAAGGTCGAAACCAGGAGTGGAAACGGCAGTTCCTTTAGTAGTGTTAGAAAAAACGACAGGTCGTACTTGTACGTACACCTTCAAGATTCGTCAGATGATATCGTAGTTCCGTCGGGCCACCACCACGTAGACAGGCGTAAAGCTCGACTGGTTCCCACTCCAAGGTTCGCATATTTGTCCGAGTGCTCTCTTTACGTTATCTCTCTTAATCTCGCTTTGTTGTCTACTGATTCAACTAGCTGAATTCTGCTGTTCATCTCAAAATTAGGTTTTATCCCTTCACATATTATTCGGAGCAATTATTTCTTTTATTCTCATTTCATTTGTGGTGGAATTGGGGGGGTTAGCAGGGATAGTTAGAGTGGAATTTAAATCGCTTTGCTGCAAATATCAATTTAGAGTTACTTCCTTTCTGGTTCGGGCAAATATTTTATATGGAGTTTGTTTTCGTTTTTATATTTTCTAAACCAGGATGATGGAACGGGAATCTAATTAAGCACTGCAGGAACGATAATACTTTTTTCTTTTATGCATTGGCTATGGTCATCGACCTCTCGGATTCTTTAGGCATGAGATTGTGGATTGGATGGCGTCGTTTTCTCCTCTGTTTCTCTCTGATGCTAATTATATTTCATCTCTCATCTGGTGATTGTCCTCTCACTAATTCTTATCATTTGATAGAATTATTAATATTCATTTGTTTTTATTGACTGCTCAAAATAAAATTTTGCTGTATTACGTTCTTCCCAGTTCTGGAATTGCATAACAACTCAGTTAGAGAAGCTCCCCAAAAGAAACGAAATAAAAAGTCTGATCATCTGATTCTTGGTCCTGCTGCTGGGCAAGGCTTGCCTAATCGTCTGCAATGCCAAGGTTTCTTGTAATTTTTCTTTTCACTTTACCTAATGCTCTAACCTGCCATGCTTACCATTAAGCTCTAGACTTGGAATTTTGATATTCTTTGCTAGTCTTTTCCACTTTCAATATTTTCACCCTTTAGTTGGTTGCTTTTCATTTGAAACAGTTTCCTGCATCTGTATTTATATCAAATTTGTTTTCTCCCATGCTGCACCAGGCACCAAATCTCTCAACAAGATTGATTTGCCAACCTCTTCCAGTTCCTCCAGTGTTGGAGACAGTATTGCCTTTGTCACTGTCTTTACAATTTACAACACTTCATTGGATTCTCGTATGGATAGTGCATCATCTAATTTTGTTAATGTTGGAAATGTTTTATACAGTAAGACAGAGAGATCAATGGCCATTTTGAATGTCTTCATTAGTTTCATTCAGGTAGTGTTATCTATGGAACTCCAAGGACTATTGCTTACCACCGCCTATTTAGACTTGAGAGTTCTGTTGATTGCATCTATGTAATAGATCATAATCACTATGTTGATTGACTTGCAATTTTACATACTATAGTTGTTACATCCTTATCCCAAGTGCAAAATTTCAGGTGACAATGCCTTGGAGCAGCGTTATCATTCTAACTGATCCAGCATCTGATCTCTCACTGAAGAGAAATAAGGTCACCCTGTTTCCTATTCAGGGTGAATATTCTCGAGACAAGTTGATGTTTCAAAGAATCAGATCTTACATTGTAAGAGCACATAACATTGAATAATAGGTAGAACATTTCTGTTTCTGTTGAGTTCTGTTTATTAAGGCACCTCACATGAACCTTGTTTTGTCTTTTGTTTCTATCTTGCCCAATATTTCATGTGATTATGCCTTTGCCGTCAAATAAGTCAACAGTCCTAAGATGAGTTTCATTCTTGTATTCCTCAACCTTTGCCCTTTGTGGCTTTATATTGGCAACCTACAATTAATAGCACTGAAATAATATTAAGATTTGCACATCTTTCTTCTATTAAGTTTTGTTTTCTGTGTTGTTTATACAGTCTTTTCTAGACAGGAGGCTGAAGGAGCATGTTCAGAACCCGAGGAACATAAGTAATTACATTTTCACTGATTCTGATATAGCTGTGGTTGATGACCTGGGACACATTTTTCATAAATATTCAAATTTTAATCTGGCTCTTACCTTTCGGAACAACAAGGACCAACCGTTAAATTCAGGATTTATCGCAGTAAGGGGGACTCCTGAGTCGATTTTAAGGTACATTATTTTGCATTTTTCCAGTGTTCCATGACTATTCGGGATTAAAAGGTTAAGAGTTTGGAGTATTTCCTGTTATTTGGGTTGCAAGAACGTCCAAGTATTGTTCACTAATATGGGTTGGGAAGGGTAGGGATTCACATATAGTCTTTCTTAGGTAGGTCCTTATTTTCTCCTTTTTCTAGTATAGACCTTAAAAGGAACATTATTTTTATTTTCTCCCCTTCTATTGCCTTATCTATTTTTGGAATTTTTTGGCAATCATAAACAATCAATTTCTGATGCAATAAGAACTTGATTATTATATACAATTGGCTGCAGGGCAAAGACTTTCCTTCAAGATGTGCTAGAGGTTTACTCTTCGAAGTATACGAATGCTTCTCGAATGCTTGGAGATCAGTTAGCTCTTGCCTGGGTCATAAAATCACACCCTGGTTTTGATTTGCGAAGATTTAGCAGAGCATGGGCTTTTATGGAAGAAATTGGTGGGACATCAGTGCTATTTCTACCATGCGCTACATTTAATTGGACACCACCTGAAGGGGCAGGTCAATTTCGAGGAATGCCCCTGGATGTCAAGGTATGCTAACAATATTTAAATGCTTCCAGATATAATTTTTATCTTGTGTGGTACTTCAGATCCTTTACATCTATCATAGCATAAATTTTCACTTTGCCGCTTGCTTTATTTCCCGTATGAAGGTGGTGCATTTTAAGGGATCAAGGAAACGTCTAATGCTCGAGTCTTGGAACTTTTTCAATTCTTCTTCCGACATTTCTGATATGTTGTGCCTTATTTTAATGAGCGGGAGAACCAAGTATGATTTTTGAATTGTAATACTGGTTTAGCTTAAGAATATCTGCATCATATGTTGAGGAAACTGCTGATTTCAAGAGAAGTTTTGCTGCCTCAAGTACTACTAATTAGTGTATGATTTGACCATTGCGGGTGGGAAATGAACGGAGGAGTTGAGACTTACGGATTTGATGATGTTACAAGATTTGTTTTTTTTTTCTGCTTTTTGTTGACACAGATTTTTCCTTATTTTAATAGACATTTTTTTTTTTCTCTGAACGTTTCATGTTCAATTGGGTACCCTAGTTTTTTCAAGCTGACTGCATAAAAATTTACATTTGAGCAATCTACTAAGAATTTTAGTTCAATTTCTGAGGACTCATTTAGCATTGAGTTTGAAAAAATTTTGTATTTTTATTTTGAAAACTATTTTTAATAAAAGCAGATAAATAGAAGTTTTTTTTCAAAACAGTTTATCAAAAGTTAAAAAAATTAATTAATTAATTAAAAAAATTAAGACAATAATAATTTCAAACATTTCCTAAATAAGTAGATTTTTACATTTTAAAAGAAAAATGGACAATTGAGAACAATGCGATTGTTTCACGGAAAATCCTGAGCAGTTCCCAAGCTATGCATTAGGATGTAGCAAAATGAGGTTGTCTCATGATAGGAGAGAAAGGCATGGCGTTTTATGGCATTGTCGTAGTCAGAGTAGCTGAATCTGGCAAATTAATAGCTTGTTGGATATACCATGTCACACGATCTGCTTTCTTTGAGAATGGCGGTGCATCTATCCAGCCATTCACCTATCAAAAAAAAAAACAATATGAACTAGGCTGAGCTCCCAATTCTTTGGTCTCCTGAAAACATAGTAATAAAAAATAATTTCATCAGTTAATGATCTACACATTTGAAAACCAATGGTTCCCCAACAAATCCGAAAATATTAGTTGCAATCACCAACAGTATAAAATTTCTCAATTCAATTTGGATCAAATCTAAGGTCCATTTTACTCTTTTATCACTCATCTATGCATGTGACCCAATAGATTTCCAGTTATATTAGTTACTCAATTTATCATATATTTTGAACAAGTTATAAGCGGTGTCTAGCCACATATCATAACCCCCAATTGATAGGAAAGATCAACAGTTTGACTTCGAATCCTTCCATTGACAAGTATATATGCAAACTATTCTTTCACCTCACTATATTTCATTCGGTTTCGAGTAAGGACTACGAGTCAACTCCCACTAAACTGATTACATCACACATATTCCAAATGATTTTAGTTCTTGTACATGAGACTCGTTACTCTTTGGATATGCATTTGAGGACTTTCCTCAAGTCATTTCCACTCCGGCAGAGATTCTCGAGCAATGATTTTCATAGAAACCCATAGGTATACACTTCTATCAAAAATGTTGAATCCGTTGTTGGCTACTCAACTACGTAACTATATTGAGGCAGAGTTACTAACCACCTAGTACTCTTAACGAGCAGTCAAGCTTGTGCCAGACACACTTATCTAAACACTTCATGCTCTAAAACAACTTCAAGCATTTAGGGAAGTTTCTAGCTTGCAATATCAAGACTTCTCAACACGTCCAGATCAACCATGCGATATTCTTGTTAACTTCTGGACCTCAATCCAAGAAGTTTACAGACCGAGTTTGTTTTGTATACGAGATTGATAACAGTAGATGGCTTTCAGAACATATTTAAATGTGTGAGAGTATGGCAAACTAATGCAACCCCATTTGTTTATTAGGAGATCGAAACATAACTGATGGAAAAACCAGATTGCAGCACTGTGCAAACCATAAATTGCACTGCTATCCTCTGAAGTTCCAAAATAAAACATGCGAAATGATAACATAAAAAGCCAAAAACGAAGAACTACCAGCTCTGCAGACAATTCCTGTCCAGTAAGCAAAAACTGAGGATAGCAAACCGTTGGAATTTGGAAGCAAAAATATTAAACTAATTCACCAGAAAATGAGACTTCATAATGTCAATTTTCAGATTAATCTTTTGTATCATATTTGAATTTATCAAAAAACAAATCTAAACCTTGAAAATGAAAATCAACTGGTACATTTGACATGAAACTGAAATCTACAACTAAATCAAACTAGCAAAACCAAAGCGATGAATTTTTAGCCAAGCTTAAATGTCACAAGTCAGATGTAGGCAGATTCCAGAAGGCAAAATCTTAGCACTCAAAAGGAAAAATGTAACGGAACTCATAATATATGTCAATAAATAACGGAAACAAGCCTTTATACTAAAAGAAAAAATTGAAAAAAAAAAAAGGATTATGGCAATATGAGAATCAAAGCATGATTCAATTCAATCAGAAAGAGAAGAGAAATGCCAAATTGCCGTGTACAATATTATTGAAATTGCATAGGAATGATACATGTCCAACAATCAGCATATTGCTCTACCAGTCATGAATTCTACAATGCTGAAGCTACAACAATTACGTATTTGAAAAATAGAAACAGATGAAAATGAAGTCTCTGTTTTCCTTTCAACATAGCTCAGGGAATGCCCATTGAACAATATCCATCAACCACAAAAACTTCTTCGACATAGGAAGCAGTACTCCTTGTATAGCATCAATTAAACATATACCGATAGAAAATCATTGTGCAATGAGCAACCATAAAAATGTTAACAAAGAAACAATCACAAGAATCATAATGAACAATATATTTGTTTAAGTACCCGACCACAGGATCAGAAAGAATTAAATTCATCGTGCATCAGCCTTCTTTCCTCCTACACGATAGTAGCTGAGGTACCACCGCACAAATTTTTTCAACCCTGTCTGCAGATCTGTGGTGGGTTTATACCCAAATTCCTTCTGTGCATAACTAATGTTAGCATGTGTAAACGGAACATCTCCATTCCTAGGCAACTTCATAATATTCCTTTTGGCCTTCATCTTCAAGAGTCTCTCTAAAATACTGACAAGATTATTAACTGGAACAGGAGATGTATTTCCCAAATTGAAAACCCTCAATTGTGCAGGCCCCTTCTTCTTCCCTCCACTGCCAGTACTCTTCTCTGCAGTATCCAGAGCACCTAAGCAGCCCTTCACAATATCATCAATGTAAGTAAAATCTCTAGCAACCGTGCCATGATTGGGAGCCTCAAAAATGGGTATTGGCTTGCCTTTCAAAATATCCCTAGTGAAAAAGAAGTAAGCCATATCCGGTCTCCCCCAAGGTCCATAAACAGTGAAGAATCGCAGCCCAGTAAGGGAAAGACCGTAAATATGATTATAAGTATGAGCAATTTCCTCCCCAGCCTTTTTAGTAGCAGCATACAAGCTAGCAGGTTGATCAGTTCTATCCTTTTCAGAGAAGGGTACTTTAGTATTAAGGCCATAGACAGAACTAGAAGACGCCCATACAATTGCAGGTTGTGGATTTGCATCTTTACAAACTTCTAATAAACTAACAAGACCAGCAATGTTACTATGCACATAAGAGCTAGGGTTTTCCATTGCATACCTAACCCCAGCCTGAGCAGCCAAATGCATCACATGAGTAAATGGCACAACCTCAAACAGCTTCTTCAACAAAGCGGCATCGTTTATGTCCCCTTCTACAATAAAAACCCCGCTGCGTTCAAGAAGCGCTTGGCGAGCTCGTTTCAGGGATGGATCATAGTAATCGTTGAAATTGTCAATCCCTAAAACGCCATCGCCACGGCGTTTTAGAGCTGCAGAGACGTGGGTCCCAACAAACCCTGCGGCACCTGTGACCAGCACCGAGAACCCATTCTTTGACCGGATTCTAGCAGAGGACCGCACCCGCTTCTCCCAGGCGGAGCCGCCCCAGGATGTCCGGAGAGAGCGGCGATACGGATCGGAAGATAGAGGATTGGCGGATGAAGAAGATGGGGATCGATAAAAAAAGAGAAAAATCAAGCCAATAAAGACAAAAGACCAAAATGTGAGTTTAGCTAAAGATGAATGCCACCTGAAGAAGCGATTATATGGGTAGGAAGATTTCTCCATCTTGAATTTGCCTGGCGTGGATGGAATGTTGTCGAGATGGGACATTTGCTTCATCTGAGACGTTCTTGGTGGGAAATGTAGGGGGGTTGGTTAATTTCTTAGGGTTAGGTCTTGAATGGAGATTGGTATTGGTTAAAACTGAAGAAGAAGAAGAAGAAGAAGAAGAAGAAGAAGAAGATGGTGATGGTGATGGTGATAAGGAAAGATGGGTAAGGTAGTTTCTTTGTTTAGATGTTATATTTCATTTCATGGTGCGACTGTGAGGTAGGGAAAAATGGAATCTTGAATTTCTTTTCTGGTTTCTTGGAGAGATGGGTCGGTGATGGTTTCTTTCTGTTTTCTTATTTGGGTTTATTATTCTTCTTTCTTCTTCTTTTGGATAGGGAAACTAACAGCTTTTTGGTTGAGTTTGTTTAGCAAATGGAGATGAGACAGAGAGATTGAAATTAGGGTAATTAATTTGAGATCAAGAACAGTCAAACAAGTGGGATTAACAATTGACTTGCTTAAAATTCGGAATTAATTTTTTAAAAATATAATATTTATAAATTTGGTAAACGTAATGTTATTGATGGAAGATAGAATTTTAGAAATATTGGTGATAGTCAAGATGTTCATCCATTCACCTTAGAATTTGATCGGTTAGATACACCTTGAATATGGGGCAGCCCTAGTTTTTTTGAGGATTAATACTTTATTTAGTGAGAATTGAATTACTTCATGGGAATTCATCATTGGGAGCATTTGATTTTGGTTGTTGCACATTGAAAGGTAAGATCTTGTGCCTAATTAATAGGATGCTACTAACTTTTACACCATTAACAATATTCTTTTTTTTTTTTTATAAGAGAAGTAAAGTGTTTGTAATATTTATTTTCTGATTAATTAGTGAACAGAGAGAATAAAGAGAAAAAGAAAAAACTATTTTAAAAATTTATAGCTGAATGTCTTGAAAAAGAGTGTGTCTCCATTGCTTAAGATTTAGCTTTAGAGACTGTAACATGCTGGTTCAGCATCTTTAGATCTACCATCTGATAGCCAGAAAAAAGATGGGTTTACTTTATTACTTTAGGGATAAGAAAGAGCAATAAAATTTTTCATACTAATCATGCTTGTTTACATAAATGTGAATTGCTGTGGAAAAACCAAGTGTATTGGCAGCGACACTATGACAGATTTGCTTTTTCAGTTTCTGATTGGCCCTTTTCCTTTATCTTTTTTTTTTTTTTTTTCCCTTTCCTGCCTCCATATATGAATAATCAGCTAATGATGCACAGGTGAGGTCGGTCTTGATATCACTTTGAGTATTAATTATTAAGACTATCATTATGGTTCATGATAATAAAACTCCGTACCTAAAGCTTTTTAGTTGGTATATGTCTCTCATGTTTTATTTTGTATGATATTTTATTTTATGTTATGTATAATCGCATTATATTTTATTATGTATCGTAT
>CATIWF010080197.1:0-16692 GCA_949630135.1 Balakata baccata | reverse complement strand
TACCTACATAAACCTAGCTTAACTAATATCTTAACTCAAAATTAACATACAATAGAGGAGAATTACCTTAAATATGGCCAGATGATGGAGTTTAGGGGCTTGGAACTAGATGAAAATGAAGAAGGAGATGAAAAAGCAAGAAATGAGAAAGAAGGCAGCTTAAGGCCCTCTTTAACCGACTCACTTTTGCTTTTTCCTTTTTTTTTTTTTTTTACTTTTTCTGATATTATTTTTAAATAATTTAAATAAATAATAATTAATTAATTAAATTAATTATTATTATTATTATTTTCTCTACATAATTACAAGTACTTAGTGCCAAAACACTATCTAGTCAAATTATCTTCTTTAATATAACTATGCTAAATTTCCTTTATTTCAAAAGTAATCATTTATTTAATTTCATTTTCAATATCTTGTGTCCTTATTTAAATTATAGCTAGACACGTACGACTTGGTCCTATTGCAATAAACTGACCCGTGTCAAGTCTATCTCGTGAACACATCTAGCTAAAATCTCTACGTATGCATGTGTTTCGTGTGATAGACATTTAAAAATGAATATGTCCAAATGAAATGCATGTGACAATGCATGTATGGATGGTTGAGAATGTTACAGTATTTGCATATGAATAAATTAGTAAATATGTAATGACGTGTAAATGTGTATTTGGCCTTGACCTTTCTAACTGAAATAATTGAATATAGTATCTGAATTGTTAACATATGTGATATATTATATTTACAATCAGGATGTGGTGCTTAGCTGAGCTGTCAAATATTGCAAAGTGATATTGATATATGATTCAAAAAAAATTTATCCCTTATTATAAACAGGACTATGTCTTATTATATGCAATACATGATAATATGATACAAGTATAAGTGATATCTATAGGTATAGGGTGTTACACAATAAGCTCAAGCATCTAGTACACATCATTCAATTTTCAAGTTCCTTAAAGTGAGGAACTTACCTCTTCTTGCAATACTTTTCCAAGAACCTCAAGTGCCTTAATCGTGTTTGCATATTCACAAACTTACAAAAATTCAAATATAAGCATCAAGCCTATCATACATAACATTTTTGGCTATTAGCCTTTCCACCATGCATACACATATCATTCATTTTTCCATACTACCAATCACTTTATATCTTACTTTTAGATAAAGGCTTCTGTGAAGCTCAATTACCTATAATGCCCACAAATAGGGCCTAGTTGTAATATATGAATAAATGACATATGTGCTCAAAAATGTGAATTTGTTGTGCATAGTTAATGTTGTTTAGCGTGCTTAATTATTAAGTACTAGGTGTTATAAAATATGAAGCATCAAATGGTATGATCGAATGTTAGAAATGTTAATTAGAGTGTTTCAATGTGTATAAATATGGTTATGAATAAGAAAATGGCAAATATGTTAAAAGATGATACAATTCATATGTAAAGCTTAAGTTGTCAGATTAGTTGTCACCCATTTTGGGGGATGATTTGAGTTGTATGAACTTGAGTCTAAATGTGTCCAATGACCATGGATGATTTCTATAGATGTTTAGGAAGAATTTAGAAGTGGAATTTCAACGAAATTCAATCATAGGAACAAGTTATGCCCTTTTACAACCAGCGTCACAACCATGCTAAAAATTGTCATGATCTTGAAAGTGTTCATGGCTAAGAAAGATTTGTTCATGGCCATGAAGAATTTGTTTTGGGCCTATTTTTTGGTAGAATGGTGCACGGCTAGATCCAAATTTGTCAAGGCCATCACCATGGCTGTGAAGGGTCTATATAAATAAGTTTTTCATGCATTTTAACTCATTTTAATCGAGATTTCAAAGTCTCAAAACCCTAGATACATGCCCAAATCTTTGAAATGCATCTTCCACATGATCTTTGGTGAGTTTTGAATCCCCAAAGCAAAAGATTTATCATTCAAGAGCAAGAGTTAAGCATGAATTTGAGAGATTTATCAAGGAAGAAGATGAAGTTGGAGAGAGAAAGTGTGGAACTTGAGGGAACTCGGGTCTCCCACTAAATCAACCTTATTTTCTTCCTTCTTCAGGTAAGATTCCATGTTTCCCCTCTTCCTTTAAGGAGTTTATAGTTAATTGAGGTAATTTACCCAAAGATGAACCCTTGGATAGCTTGGGGAAAAAAACTCCCCTTTGAGCTTGATTTACATGTTAAACACATTTTTGGAGAGGAATTTAAGAAGAAAGAACCTAGCTTAATGGCTTTTGAGTTAGGGTTTGGAATATATGGCTTTATGTAGTTATAGATGTTGACATATAGTAGGAATTAATGAGAAATAGTTGTGATTATGTATAGAAGATGCCTTGGAAGGTGGAATTAACCACCAAGGAGGCTAAGCAATCTTAAAGCTTAGATTTTGAGTTGGCTCCATAAGAGGTAAGTATACATATGCATTTTAATTCGTTAAAATGAAATGATAAAATGTTTAATAGTATGGAAATGGGATAATTAATGTGTTAATTAGAGATAATTGGTATCTTAGAGAGAAATGGAAATAAGTAATTGGCTAAACATGTCTATAGGCTATGAATGATACATGAAGGAGAAAATTAAAGTTAAAGTTGATTCAAATTTCAACATGCTAAATGCATTTAAAACCTGTAATGAATAATTAGATGACTAGTTAGCAATGAACTAGGTTATCTAAAGACTCGATGACATGTTAAACAACTTTAGTGAGAAATGATTGATATTGATTACGATTAAGAAGGAAAGAGTAACTGTGAATATGTCTATATGAGAGTTTTCATAAATAATGGCTTGTGGAAACTTGAACAATATGTACAATACCTATAAAAGGCAGGCTTTGACCTAATATTCTAGGTAAATAAAGAATTTACAAAACATAGAAATGAATAAAATACTTGAGATATTCATGTAATAAGAATGTTTGTTAATTGGTGAAATGTATATATATGTTTGTCGGGCCATTAACTCAATTAATTGTAAAGTAAGATCAAAGCCTATATTAAGAATTTATAATTGGTAGATGTACAAGTTTGATTAGGGCACTTGAAGTGCTTGAAAGGAATTGCTTAATAGAGGTAAGTTTCTCCAATTGAGAACTTATGAATTGATAGGGTATATGTATATACGGGACATGTATCTATGATGTTAATTGATTGTGATTGGTATGACATTTATAGAAAGATGGTTTTGCATGTTGATAGGAATGGCTACACTTGGTTAGCCTTAGTGTTTTGTTTGTGGAATTGTAAATTTTGATAATAATATAAAACATGCAAGATTGCACGATTGGTACATATTAATAGACATGTGAAATGAGGAAATTGCCTGGATAATAAAGGCATGTTTTAACATGATTTATTATGAGTATTGATAGGTGGGTTGGCAATTGGACCACCATAGAGGCTATTGTGTGTGATATGCATGAAAAGATGTTAAATTTGATGTCTAAAAATATAAATAGCCCCTTTCATAATTAAGTTGAAAGTTGTTATATGATATGTAAATGCACATGTAACATGCCAAAACATGTTTATAAACTCAATTATGGTTTAGATTAATGAGATTAAGATTATTTGCTATGCAAATGGATTAAAGCATATAAGAATATAATGGAAATAAAGAAAAAGAGAAGAATATAGTATTAAATGCCCATTTCTCTATCTGAGGAATATATGGTGCACCATAAAGGGGTAAATGATATGCATCGCTACGAGGTATGAGAGGGGAACAAGGACTAGCATTGGATTGGGTGTTTCTATTCTCGGCACTCATATCCATTATCAATGCGATGTATGAGAGAGGAACATGGTTGCTAGCTCTGGACTGGGTGCTCCTATTTCCTATCCTCATATCCATTATTTTACTCGGTCTTTTGACTTAAGGAGCTTGAACGAGCACAAGAGAGTGGGCAGGTTATCTAGCCCTAGACTAGGTGTGCCTACTTCACACCCCATATTCGGCCAGTCTAGGAATGAGGCTTGGGTTATTGATACTATGAGAACTTGGGCTATTTGTCAAAGTTGCTAATGGAAAGAGGAAATGAAAAAGACAAACAAAGTTGAGAAACAAGAGAAATGGATAACAAGAAAAGATTATAAAAGAACAAGATATGTAATGTGACATGAATATGGTTATTGCATATACTTGATGCAGCATATCCTATTTTCCTTAAACATGATTTACATGCTTAGATGCCATGATAGTTGATATGTGTAAATAATGAATTACACATAAGATATATAAATAATAAATGACTAATAAAAGAACTGTGAATGATAAAAATTATGATGATTATCCCAGGATATAAACACATGAAATGCTATCATGACGGGATAATATAATAAAGAAAAAATATGTATTTTATTAATGAATTGAACATGCATAAAAGAGGCATGGATTAAATATGTACTATTTATATGAGCATGGCATGCATTAACATTTCTAAGATTATATGATTTCAATATGATTGCATCACTAAAATATTTATACGTCCTAAATTATATAATTTCATGCTAAGTATGTTAAGTATATGTATATTACTAAGCTATGAAAAGCTTAGCGTGTTTATTTATGCACGCACGTTATGGAGCCAGTATAATGTCATAGTAGCAGTTGATAGTGGAGGTATCATAGCCTATGCAGAGTGGAGACAATATAGGTCCAAGTTAGACCGGATACATGCATATCATGCATTTATTTATTGCATTTCATTTATAAGAATATAATTCATTACAATCATTGTTTTGTAAATATATAAACTAATGTAAGAGATAGATAAATCTCAACTGAGTATAGTAAAGATGCATGGGATAAGGGCCTTATAGGCTCATGATAATATGTGGTAAAAAAAAATAATAACACGTGAAGAGGAACTAGTGATAACTGGTATAAGGTATACTGGATACATTGGATAAATAAATCCAACAAAGTATACATACACGAGATATAGTATTGTATAAAAAAAATTTAGAATTCGATCAGGTTCACAATTGTCTTTATGCGTAGCACTTCCTATGTATTATGGGACTTACTCATAATATATGGGTGGGTATTACATTACCTCTTACATATTTAATTCTAGCTCATTAATTTGGGTCTTGGACATTTATTCATTATCCATGTCGTATATCGTAGCTTACTCAGATACCTCCCATGGAGGCTCACCAATACATCTTTGCCTTTCGAAGTCCATTAAGCTTTCATTATTATTAATTATAAAATTGAGAATTGTATTTTACTCGTTCAAGCCTTATTTTCTATCCATGTTTCACATTTTCCATTTCTAGATTTATACATTATCCATGTCGTATATCGTAGTTTACTCAGATACCTCCCATGGAAGCTCACCAATACATCTTTGCCTTTTGAAGTCCGTTAAGCTTTCATTATTATTAATTATAAAATTAAGAGTTGTATTTTACTCGTTCATGCCTTATTTTCTATCCATGTTTCACATTTTCTATTTCTAGATTACTAAGGGTTATTAATCCCTTCTTTTCTCTTTTTGCTTTCTAGGTGTATTTCACCTTCATCAACTAGAGTATTCATTCATGCTTTACTTTCCAATTCATTCTCTACAAAATAAATTCATAGCCCGTAGGCATAATCAAATTACTACATATCCTCATTTGCATCTTAAATTGCCAATCATTCCTACTTAACATACCATTTACCATACATTCATGTCAATTTAACAAGCAATAGTACATTTATGTACTTACCTCCTATGGAGCCAACTCAAATCCAAGCTTTCAAGCTTGTCTAGCCTTCCTTGGTGGTAATCCCCACCTTTTAAGGCACCATCTATACACAACTATAACCATGGATCAACATACTTAGTTATTCAAAGCTATATAAACTAGATAAATATGAAACCCAACTCAAAACCCTTCAAGTTATGTCTTTTCTTACTCAAATCATATAAATACATGTTACCCAACTCATTCTAGCCTCAAATAGAATTTCCTTTCAAGAAAGGTCAAGATCCCATCTCATCCATACCCATTTACAAATGGGTTTCTACCCATTTCGAGTAAAGCATAGAAAACCACTATAAATCAAGCAAAAGAGATGAGAAGGTGTCTTTTCTTACCCTTGGTGTAGCATCCTCAACCATCCATACATGTATTATCACATGCATTCCATTATAACATGTTCATTTTATAAATGTCATTCACATGAAACACATGCACACATATAGATTTTTGCTTGAACATTTTGGCGAGGTAGACTTGCTACGGGTTTGTTTATCGTAATAAGAACAAGTCGCATGTGTCAAGTTATAAATTAAATAAGGATGACAAGATATTGAAAATAAATTAAATAAAATAATTAAATTGAAATAAATGAAATTTGACATAGTCAAATTAATTAAAGTAGACTATGTGGTTAGATTGTACTTTTGGTATTGAATAGGTACATGTAAAAAAAATGTAGAAGAAATAATAAATAAATAAATAAATAGCAAATTTAATAAATAAAATGATAGAAAAAAAAAAAAGAAAAGCAAAAAGTCAATTTACACAAACAAAAAGGGCTGCATCATCCTATTTTCTGGCCAGAATTGTGTTCCTTCTTTCTCTCAACTTGTTCAGCAGCCAACCAAGAGGAAATTGATCACCTGTAAGTTAATTACTCCTCTTTAGTGTTTAAATTAAATTTATGGTTGATGGGTTATGACTTAGAGTATGCAAACAGCTAAGTGGTTATGCTCAAAGATTCTAAAATTATGTTTTATACCAGAAAGATAGGCTTCCATTTTCATCATGTTAGACACCGAAAAACATAACACTTGTAATTTCATGTCTTAGGTTTATGGATATATAAATAGTTTTGCATGATTTGGTGTCTATGAAAAGATATTGGCATATCAGTTGTATATATCTATGTTATCTAGTTGTATACTAAATTTTAGCACCAGATTATGGGCAGATGTTGAGTTATGGTCAAGAGAGTCATCTATGTTCCATATTGGAGCTACCTGCCTAGTGCAATGTGCAGGTCTAGTTAGTTGTTTGCCTATTTTTAGTACCATATAGACATTATTTGTAAATCGTCAAAACATGAAAATTATAGGTACATATCTTAGCTAAAGTTTACCATAAATATCACCTCAATATGTTATGTATTTTGTGAGTTATGGCCTTCACAATTCAGACTAGTCCGGATGCCAACCCTATTTTTGATCAGTCACAAGTACCCCACCATATGAGGACATTAGAGGCAGAATGGATGAAAGTTGTTAACATAAAAGTGTTCCAATTTAACATATGTAAGTTTATACAAAGTTTCATAAAAATATAAATTGCAAGTTGTGCGATATGAAGAAACAAATTTGGTGTCCCGAAATTGCCTAAGGGCATAAATAGGGTAGAAAACTGAACATGAATATAAATTGCATCAAAAATTACAAAATGGTCCAATTGGTCTGAAATTTAGATATGTTATATCCCTACATGTTAGCTTTAACTAGAAATAAAAATCATATAGATTGGACAAGTATAAAAAAAGTTATAAGCTAATGAATACATAAAAGGTCACACTACCATAATACCAAATCCTAGTTAGTGGTCCATATTATGCATATTTCAATTTGTTCAAGTTTCACTAAGTTTATTTAGCTACCAATTGACCAAGTATACATTCAATTACTCTCACAGCATATTGGAGAGCCCTAGGGAAGTGAAATACAATAAGTTAGAGGTTTAATATCAAAAGAAAAGGTGAGTTTAATTATCAAATGATTTCTTTGGTACGTGTGATTATTGCGTGCTACGTGCTATATGACTTGACTTGCTATTATATATTAGAATTACATGATTACTATGGTATGACTATGATATGAAAAAATAATGGATGACTTCATTGTATGGTTACATGGTTGTGTGTTTCTTACATGAAAATGATTGATGATTCAATATGCAAATGTGATACTGTTAGAGAAGTGCTCTAAAGGCAATCTCCTTTATACTTATTATACATGTTTATTTGATTAATAAAAGGCATTTTCATTAATTTGGCATCCATTTGATATATGAATTGATAGTGATCTTAAATTAATTAATGAAGTCCCTAATACATAACATAGCATGAAGGAAATCATGATGATATCATGAAAATGAGATTCTTATCATGTGTATTTATTGGTATCTAAATTATCCCTAGTCATAGGATTAATGAGACAGGACATTGTTAATCCAGATAGACTAGCACATGTTATTTTCCTTGATTGGATCAAGCAGTAGATCTCATAATCTCTAAGCATGAGATGTTTAGAGTTAACATGTAGATGCTTGCTAAGAGTAGCTAAGTACATTGGATGACCTTCTATGAGACAATCATATGGATTATCTATTCAAACGTCAATGATAGTCTCATCATAGCAATGGTGTATATATCCTTAGACTTAAGGTACTCAAGGATATCTTGGATATTGATTTTATATTTTGACTCCGTTCCTTATTGGCTCGTTAAGGTCGCTCATAGGATGGTGATTGGGTACAACTTGAGGTATTCGAAGGTAATTGGATAGCTAACAGAGGATTCACCGATCCTAATAGAGAGAGAGTATACCCACGGCCTCTTATCAAGATAATTACTCGGGAATCTCTGGTCAGAGTGGAAACGTCTTGAAGATTGTCTTCATTGACATGTCTAATAGAGTAATGAGTTTCAGGGACAAGATCTAATATCACTTGGGCTAGATGTAATGTAATTAGTCTAGCAGGAGCTGACACATAGTCCATGCTCTAAACCGAGAGGAGTATAGAATGGTGAAAGGATGAATTGCACATATTGTTGTCTATGGAAAGGTTCATAGTCAAACTACTGACTTTTCAGTCAATTAGGGTCATGTTGTATTGCTAGATACCGCTCATGACTTGCTTGAATTAATTGTTAATTCGGGTAACCAATATAACCGGGAACCTGACGGGTCATACGCATTGGAAGTGTGAAGAATGAACAAAATGGCCTTGGATGAGATCCAAAAATATGAAATAATTATTTAGGGTTAGATCTGATGTGATCACGGGCAAAAAATCAATAAAAATTGATCCGGGGGTCACGGGGCTATACGGACCTGTGGCCAAGGCTGCCAGCCTAAGACTAAGAGCGCATGCTGGCCCTGGCCAGTGCGCACGCACACCTTAATTGGATTGGCTAATTTGGCCAATGCCAATTTAGCCACCCAAACCCATTTTGGTAATTTTGTCAATCCTAGGGTATTTAGGAACACCAATAAATAGTATTTTTATATCAAAAAAAACTGATAGCCTCCATAAAATTATTTGATAATTTTTTTGGTTTTTTTTCTCTAGGAACACCACTCTTGGCTAGCACATACAGTGTGTTCAAGGCATACCCTAGTAGTTTCATTCTTCATTTTCGCGTGGATTATCATTAGAGGCAATCTTAGGTTGGATTGTTGTGGTTTGCGACAACCCAACAAGAAGAAAATTTGAAGATTTGATACAAAAAATTAAAGGTATAATTTCTAACTATGTTTTGACTCAATTAGTTTTAATGGCACAATTAGAATCCTTTGATTCGGGTTTAGAAAAAATTTATTTTCCGCTGCGTTTTATGAATGTGATTCATCCTCAAAATCCAATATTGTTATCAGAGCCCCTTTATGCCCATTAAAATTAATTTTAATTTAAGGTGCAATTGGATTGCACGATTTTGATGATTTTGGATCTTTTTCATTTGTAAGATTGAAATTAATTTGTAAAATTTGTTTTACATATTTTTCTTTCTATGATATGATCATGAGATGATTGAAGATGATTATATTGATTGAAAAATAGTTTGAATATGATTTAAATAATTAATTTCGAATTATTAAAAATTGTTGAAAATTGTATTGTTGATAAACATGTGAGGTTGTTTGGATTAATTATTGGGACTGTTCATATTTTTCTTATAATTTGATTATAGAAAAATTATTTAAATATATTGAGAATGTGTTTAAACCTCTAGAAATATCCAATAATTAATTAAAATTTTTTTAATTAGTTTTTCAAACAAACACTGAAACGGGACTGTTCTGGATAACTAGCGGGACTATTTTGTTTGATTTTTTTTTTTGTATGTGAATATTTCATTTTCAGCATCTTGAAATAATTTTTTTGTAATTAAAAATATGTTATTTTAATGTGAGATGCATGCTAAAATCATTTTGCTTGAAATTAGATTTCCAAATTAATTCTAAACTATAAATGGGTCATTTTGAGCATCTTATGTATTGGTTCGTTTGTCTTGATGATTTGACCCATTAAGAGAACTTCCATATAGGTTCTCTCGGGTTCATAGTGAGGGCTTTGGACTCACAATAAAATAGTGGGAGTTATAATGCAATTTATTAAAGACCTAAACATGCTCTTTTTACATCTAGGTTGCTAGAATCAACTTCATGTCTACAAGTGTAATTTGCGATCTTTAATGGAAACAAACAAGTTGGTTGGACCTAATTTCCTAAACTAGCTTAGAAATTTGACAATAGTTCTCAAATCCGAAAAAATAGGTTATGCCTTGGATGAGCCACTTCCAAATTCCCCTGCTGCCAATGCTTCTGAAGAGGTTCAGAAGGCTTACAGAACCATCTCGATGATAGTGAGATGGCAAGTTGTATTATGCTTGCTACTATGTCATCAGAGTTAAAAAAGCAACATGAGGCTATGGATGCTAACACTATGGTTTATCATCTTAAGAAGCTTTTTGAAGACCAAGCACAATCCGAAAGGTTTGAGATCTCTAGTGCAATATGCTCTATAGATGAATAGCTATATTGACAGGTTGGCCTCCTTAGGATTTGTGATGGACCATGAATTAAGTATAGACTTAATTCTCAGTGGTTTGACCAATAGTTATTCATATTTTGTTCTTAACTATAGGATAAACTATATTTCCACCACTATTCCTGAGTTGAACATGCTCAAAACAGTTGAGCCATCTGTTAAGAAGGACAGTAAGGCTGTGATGTTGATGGACATGGGTCACATGATTCATAATCAAATGACGCCAAGTTGCCATAACTCATCATGTGATTCTCTTTTATATGTCCAAGTTGACAATACCATAATATATGGTTTCAAGTCATCAATTTTTTAAATTTAATATTGAGGATAGAGTCAAGCATTTCAAGATTATAAACTCTACTGCATAATGTTTTAGTTTCATAAGGAACATCAATTGTCCACAAAGAACAACAGTTGTTCTTAATAGTCAAATGAAAAACTTTTGTTTAACTATTAAACAAAGTTATAATCTTTATTCATAAACTAAAACAGAAATGCAATTGTTTAAACCTTTAAACAAGCTTAGTAGAGAGTGTTGAAACTTAAGTCTCTATAGTTATTGCAACAACTGTTGCTATATGGCCAATGTGCACAGTTTTGACTCTCCTTTCTTAAGCTTTCTATTGTTTCTTTGGTCTTGCATATCTAATATATGTGAGACCTACATGCAGTATCTAATACCCATTTGTTATTATAAGAAACAATGTTATCCTCTTTATCAAATTTACTTGAAGTAGAAGGTGCATCTATATGCCTTGTCTTCTGCTTCTTGAAAAACTCAAAATAAGCTTTGTTATTCCATTTGCATTTTACAACTCTTGCTATAATGAAAATACCTTTTAAGATGTCTCTCTACTTTTTCCTTTTATCTGTAATGCATGTTACATTTTAGATCTCCCTTCTATCATCTTGGAGTGGTAAAGCAATTTAGATATCTCATATCACTCAGTGTGAGCTTGCTCATTAGCCATCTCTCTAAGATGATACATAATGGTTTTGTATCTATTTCTTGCTACTTTTGAAGTTTGAACAACTTAGGACCAATCCATTGTTATTCAAGTACTTTTTTTATGCAAATTGTTCATAACACTTACATCTCAAGCATTAAGGGAAGGAAAATAGCTATTTCGAGACTTTGGCAACCTTTTAGATTTGAGAACCATTCTCAGTTTTATGCCAATCAAGGAAGCTTAGGTTAGTCAAAATGTATGACTCATGATTATGCTTTGATTCACATTGAATAATATGATTCCAACAAATTAGATGTAAAGGTCGAAATTTTCGAAGTGTGTACATGAGTGAATACATGATATTAGGTCTTTAATAAAATGCATTATGCTTCCCACTATTTTATTGCAAACCCATGGCCCTCACTATGGATCCAGGAGAACTTATATGCAAGTCCTCCTAGTGGGTCGATATCCAATTTGCTAAGAATGACCTTGAGGCAACTAACAAACCATCCTTAGTTTAATTGGTAGGTATTTGATCCATACCAATTGCATTTTCATGCAACTATCGAATTTTGTGCTATCAACTAATTGATATGTGCACACACATTAGGCTATAAGCTTTTGATATGTGTATAGCTCATGTACACTTACCCAACTTCACCTCCAATACACATTGACCTTGGCGCAAATCCAACAAATCAATGGTTTTAGTTAAGTCCAACCCATTAATCATAAAATCTAATTTCAATGGTTCGAATATATTCTTATAGAGTGAGCTTGAGGCAACTCACAACTCTAACTCTAGAAGAACTCTAGTTCTCCCCATATTAATGGAAGGCATAAGACATAATTGTTTATTTAGCAAGAGATTTTCTTAATTTAGTCTCATCATATTATTATTACATGCTTTTATATATCATACATTCATCACATGGATATATAAAGATAGTTACATTAACTATATAACATGATTATAGACATACTAAAGTCAATCTCTTGAGCCAAAGAGAGATTGACTAGGTCTTACCTATGTATATGCATGTATTACAACCCAAAAATAGAAATCAAATTCCTATTTCTAAATCTTCTTATTTATTGTACCATCTCCTTTACGTCTTGCTCATTTGCATCTCCATTCTATCATAATCCTATGTAATCTAATTACATATTTCAAAAATAGAAAACCTCAATTTACTGAGGGGAGTAAGATGAGAAAAGAAATACATGAGAAAGAAAAGAGAGATTGGGACACGCAGGCTTTATTTGTCATAAAACAAAATTCATGCATGCTAAATCACATTGGGATTAAGTCCACAATCATCCATCATGCCTTTCCATACACCCCTAGTATGCATTCTCTAATACATAAAATAAAATAAAATAAAATAAAATAGGTAGTGATAATTTTGAATTGCAAATTTGAAAGTGGATTCAACAATTGAATCAAAATTGCCTACTTTGTTGTTTCGGTCAATTTAATTTTATATGTCATTTTAATGTGGAATTTAATAATTCATCAAATTAAATTAAATTCCATATTTCCAGAATTAAGTCAAAATTAATTCACCTTATAATCAAATTATTATGATGTCAAAAATTAAACAATTTAATTTTAACATATATGCCACTTTCTAGTCATACTAAATATGCCATTTGCTCAACTTAAATTAATTCAAAATTAATTTCCAAAAATTTCAAAAATTTTCACAACTTTAGATAATTATTCTAACCATCTTTAGGTTAGCTCAAGTCCATCAAAATAATTTTGGCACAAGCCAAAATCATTAAGATAAACGAACCAACACATAAGACTCTCAAAACGACCCATTTACCATTTAGAATTAATTTGGAAATCTAATTCAAGCAAATTAATTTTGGCATACATCTAACATAAAAAAAATATTTTTTTAATCACATAAAAAATATTTCAAGGTGCTGTAAACGAAATATTCACATACAAAAAAATTCAAATAGAACAGTCCTGACGTATACCTAAAACAGTCCCGTTTCGGTGTTTGTTTGAAAAATTAACTAAAAAAATTTTTAATTAAATATTGGATAGTTCCAAAGGCTTAAACACATTCTCAATATGTCTAAATAATTTTTCCATAATTCAATTACAAGAAAAATATGAACAACCCCAACAATTAAGCCAAACAACATCATATATCCATCAACTATGCAATTTTCAACAATTTTATAATAAATTCAAAATTAATTATTTGAATCATATTCAAACCATTTTTCAATCAGTGTAATCATCCTCAATCATCCCATGATCAGATCATAGAAAGAAAAATATGTAAAATAAATTTTACAAATTAATTTCAATTTTACAAATGAAAAGATCCAAAATCATCAAAACCATGCAATCCAATTGCACCTTAAATTAAAATTAATTTTAATGGGCGCAACCTAGCTCTGATACCAATGTTGTGTTTTGAGCATGTATCACATACATTTTATGCAACGGAAAATAAAAATTTTCAAAACCCAAATTAAAAGATTATATATGTGCCAATTAAAACTAATTTAAACAATGAAAATTTAGAATTTATACCTTTATCATTTCTTGATTTTTCTTCAACTTCTCACCTTGTTGGGTTGTAGCAAACCACAACAATCCAATCTTGGATTGTCTCTAACAATATCCATGCGAAGATGCGAGGATGAAACCTCTAGGGAAATAGCTTGAACATACCTCAAAGTGCTAGCAATAGTGTTTGTTGATATGAGAAGAAAATTAAACTCTTTAATTTTTTTGTTGTCTCCAAAAATTTATCTTCTCTAAAAAATTTTTCCTTATCTATTTTCTGTCTTTTGGAGTCTTTTAGATCCAAAAAAAATTTAGAAAAGTAGATCAAAATTGAGAAGAGCAGAAAATGAAAAGTCATCTTGCAAAAAGGTGATTAGTGGCAGGCCTGTTAGGCGCACGGGCCCGTCAACCCCTCAAGGGATTTTTCTCCCTGATCTTATCGCGAACCGACTCAAAATAATTTTATCATATTTTGGATCTCATCCAAAGCCATTTTAATCATTCTTTACATCTCCAAAGCGTGTGACCCATTAGGTTCCCGGTTATGTTGGCCACTTAAATTATTAAATAATTTAAGTAAATCATGAGCGGTATCTAGCAACAGATCATAATTCCCAATTGACTGGAGAGTCATTAGTTTGACTACGAACCTTTCCATAGGCAACAATATGTGGAATTCATCCTTTCACCACCTTATACCCCACTTGATTTAGAGCATGGACTATGTGTCAGCTCCCGCTAGACTGACTATGTCACACCTAGCCCAAGTGATGTTAGATCTTGTCCTTGGGACTTATTACTCTTTTAGACATGTCACTGAAGACCATCTTCAGAACATTTCCACTCTAGCCAGAGATTCCCGAGTAATGATCCTGATAAGAGGCCGTGGGTATAGTCTCCCTCTATCAGGAGTGGTGTGTCCTCTGTTGGCTACCCAATTTCCTTCGAATACCTCAAGCTGCACCCAGTCACCACCCTATAAGCAACCTCTATAAGGCAATAAGGAATGGAGTCAAAGCACATAATCAGTATCCAAGATATCCTTGAATACCTCAAGTCTAAGAATACTTGCCCCAATGCTATGATGAGACTATCATTGACATTTGAATAGATAATCCATATGATCGTCTCATAGGAGGTCATCCAATGTACTTGACTACTCTTAGCAAGCATCCACATGTTAACTTTGAATATCTCATGTTCACAGCTTATGAGATCTATTGCTCAATCCAATCAAGGAGTATAACATATGTTAGTCTTTCCAAATCAACAATGTCCCATCCTGTTCATCCTATGACTAGGGCTAATTTAGATACTAACATAATTACACATGATAGGAATCTCATTATCATGATCCTATCATGATTTCCTTCGTGCTATGTTTCATATATTTGACTTTCATTATTCAGCTTAAGATCTATATCAATTCATATGCAAATGAATACTAATATAATGAAAGAATGTCTTTACAAATGTGTACACTAAGTGCCTGAGGCGATTGCCTTTTGGGCATATCTCTAACAAATATGACATTTTTCCCCATACAAATACTGACGCCATATTGTTAAAGTAAAGACTATAGTTGCCAATTCATGATCATGTGTGGGGTAATTGTTCTCATGAGTCTAATTACTTAGAAGCATGGGCAACTACCTTACCCTCTTACATTAGCACACAACCTAATCCGTTATGTAAAGCATCACTATACACCATATAATCTTTATCTAGAATAGGTTGTATCAAAATTAAAGCCGTTGTTAGTATTTTTCAATATGCCAAAACTGGCCTAACATTTCTCATTCCACTCAAACTTGACATCTTTCCTTAGTAGCCTAATCAAAATAGAAGCTATCATGGAAAAGCCTTTAATAAATCTCCTGTAATAACTAGTTAGTCTAAGAAACTCCTAATCTTTGTTACATTCTTAGTCTGAAAACTCCTTCACTGTAGGGATACTATTGAGGTCTGGACCTCCTTTCCTAGTATCAACCATATAGGCCAAGTAGGCCTCACATCCTTTCCTCATCATTTTCTTGGCCTTCATCATGGAAATCATATGTGGGGGCTGTGGAAACAACTCCCCTCTTATTGTGATAATACCAAGGTAATCTATCTTGAGTTTCACAAACTTAACCTGGCAGTCCACTACTGCCCCATGCTATGACAACCAATCCATTCCTACTATAGCATCATACTCATGGAAGGGTAACTCTGTCAAATCAGCTGAGAGTTCCTTCCCCTGAATAGCTAATGGATAACCCTTATAAACCTAATTTACAAGAAAACTGTGGCCTAAAGAATTGCTTACTTCAATCTCATATAACAAGGGTTCACTAACCATATCATGCAGTTTAGATATGCTCGTAAAAATATAAGAATATGTGGAACCAGGATCTATTACA
>CATIWF010080194.1:0-19068 GCA_949630135.1 Balakata baccata | reverse complement strand
TGGGTGGGGTTTCGTTTTCGTCCTTTTTCGCTCTCTTTGCTTGATTTTCCCGCAAAATCTGTTTTGAATTTTCCCGCCGAAAGGAAAGGAAAAGAAGGAAGCGAAGAAGAGGAGAAAATTCAAAAATCAAAATGTCACTTTCAAATTATCTTTACATCAAAATCAAATTATCAATTTAATCGCTTTCGTTTCGTTCCTTGTGTTATTATTTCTTCTTTTCGGAAAATTTAAATTGTTCAATAAATAATTATTAACTTAAATTTAAAAAAAAGAAATTCGAGAGGGTTTTATGTGAAATATATTGAGATATTTTAAATTGACTAGTTATAAAATGGTATGGATATTTCCTTTTTCTTGATCTATCTCTTAAGATGAGTTAGATTTAATTTCTATTTATTGAGCTTGGTAGTGGCTCGAGTTCGACTTATAAAAAACTCGTTTATTATACTTTATAAGCTTAAATCATGTTTAGCCGATTAACTTGCAAAAATAAAAGTTTGAATTCAACTTATTAACAAATAATGATAAAAGCTCTAGTTCGAATTCAAACTCAATAACAAAATATGATATAAATATTTTTTAAACGAACATATTTATGAATTTTTAAACGAATACGTTCGTTTTTAAATTTTTAAATGAATATATTTGCAAGTTTTTTAAAAAATAAATTTGTAAGTTTTTATACGAACACGTTTATAAACACTCAAATAAATATATTTATAAGCTAACGAATTAAACAGTATTAAGTTTGAACTCGATAAGGTTTTTGAGCTCAAAATCGGCTCATTAAATTTAACAAACGATCTCAAACAAACTTCTTTTTTTTAATCAAAACCAGAATAGTTGACAAATATACCTCCTTAATTACTAGGTAGCATATAGACATGCAAATGTGGATATTTTAAAATAAAAAAACAAGTAGGTAGCATATAGACATGCACATGTCGATATTTTAAAATAAAAAGCAAGTGAATTTTGAAAATAAACTTTCTTATATAATCTCTAACCACTCTTTATATTAATTGCTTTGGTCTAATTTTTATTATCATTTAAGTGTGTTTCTACAAATTTTCAAACCCATACAATTAGTGAAGTAAATTTGCATGATACTAATTTTCACATAATTAAACCAATTTAATATATTATTTATCAACCGAGTTGCAGTGGCAAAGGATAGTAGCAACTTCATCATCAGTTTCACTTTGATTTATAAAATACTAAAATGATGAAGCCATATTCCTAGCTGTTCGAGGGAAATGGAATTTCAGTTTGGAAGTATTTTGATTTAAATTCAGGCAAGTCGGCCGGATAATGAAGATGTAAAGCTCTTCTAAAATAAATTTTTTCTACACAAAATTCAAATTCGAAACTTCACAAGAAAAAAAATATCGAGTACTTGAACCAAAGGTGAATTGACACCTCGCAAATATTTTGAGCAGGTAATAATTTTCTAATACCACTATCTACTTCTGCTCTGCCAAAATTTGGTTCGGTTACCTTCCCATTCACCCCAACCAAATGACTTTCTTCTCTTCCTTTTCCTACCCTCCTAGGTATATATGCATTATATGCACACACCCTCCATAATAAATAAATAAATATATAGTTAATTGACTCACCCATGTCTAATTTTTATAATAAAAATTGTAATATTTAATTTGAAGTCATTTTACTTTTTTTCCCCATTTTTCATTAAAATTCTCACTTATTATAAATTTTTAGTACAACTTTATAAATTATAATTAATTTTAGATTAAATTTTGCATTTAAAGTACAAATGAAGAAAAGAAATATGAAAATATAAATGAATTAACCAATAAGGTTCAGCTTAATAAAAAATATCAAGTTTGAATCTTAATAGGACATCTTGTAATAAAAAATATAAATAAATTAAAATAATTAAAAAAAAACTAAGTAAATAATAAACCAATTTTAAAATAAATAGATTATGATATTTGCTCCTAATAAATGATACTTTAAACTCTCAATAAGAGAGATCAGATAGTAAGATTTTCTTCTTTTTTTAATTACAGATTAATTAAGTTCGAGATTTGAATATAAAATATTTTTAAAAATAAAAAAAAAATATTTTTTTTTTCATACACTTATCTTGTGTGGATAGATAATTGAACAAAAAAATTTTAGGCTAAATATGTATATTAGCCCCTAAACAATATTTTATGGAGTCAATAATTATTTCAATTTTAATTCAGAGAAAATAAATTCTTAAATTTTAAATTTAGTATAATTAGGCTTTTTAAATCATAAATGTAAATCAACTCGATTTAGTAAGGGTGACTAGCTATATATAATATAGTTTAAGACCTAATTCGTACTAAATTTAAAAATCGATAACTTATTTATACTGAATTAAATTTGAGTGTTTCACTCACCCATAAAGTATAGTTGAGGATTAATTTACACTTTTGGCTAAATCTTTAGATATGTTTTTTTTTTTTTTTAATTTTATCTGATTCATTTTAAAGATCTAATAGGTGACAAGTAAGTGATTCCTAGTTATAAACATTATTTGCAGGATCCCACAAACACATGCGCAGGATACCCTTCGATTTTAAGACCAAAGTTTGCCCTACAAACAAGAGGCTCACATGGCACATTGTTCACAACATTTGTTGGTCAAATACTCAAAGTCTCGATTATTGAAACAAAATCTCCTAAATTTATCATTTTTAGGATTAATATCAAATAATTCTAAAAAAAGGATTAATATCTAATTGTTATGATAATATTGGAATAGTTGAATTATATTGGATGTTTATTATTATTTCTATATATAAATTTTTTATGTAAATAAAATTCTATTTCTGTATCAATATTAATTAAATAAATATAAATAAGAAAAAATTTCATCTACAAGACAACAGAAAAATAAAGAATAATAAAAAAGTGAATGATGCATGGACATTAAAACAAATTATGTCGTAATGAAGAAGAAAAATTAAAGAATTTTTTTTTTTTTGCTCTTGGTGATTGACAAAGATAATTTTAATAATCAGAGATAATATGTAACAAAACTTTAACACATGAAACATCCAACCGAGATCAGATGTAAAATATTAACTAAAACAGCCACAAAAGCCTAAATTGATTTTTTTTTTTTCTAACTCAACAATCAACAATATACAATGAGCATTAAAAACAAAAATTAAAAGCTAAAGCTAAGTCCTAACAATATCTAACATAAAAACCACAATAATGATTTAACTTAATTCGAAATTATACCTGAATAGTTGGTGCACCTCACTACTAGAAAAAGATAAAATACACACAAACATGCAGCTGAAATTAAAGTTTTATACTTTACCTTTCACAATTGTACTCATATCATGTTATAAAATAAGTAACAATAAATGAAAAAGAAAGAGATTATGAGAGACTAAAAGAAAAAAGCAGCAGATTTTCATTAATTGTAACACTTAGGACCAATTTGTTGCCAAGTTACAACCTAAAAAAAAGAAAAGCTTAAATCATATGCCACCCTCTAATTTGTTTATTTTTTTTCAGATTGTTCCTTTCACTAATTTTTGGCTCTATTAGTCCCATGAATGTTATTTTTGGATCATATTGCTACTTCAAAAATTTGAAAAATACCATATTATACCATAATTTACTGACGTAGTAACCGGTGTGTAAATTAATAGAGATAATTGTTATATCAACAAATTTCAGAGATGATAATATAGTTCAAAAATAATATTCAGGGAACAAATATGATAAAAGACTGATCAAATGAGCAATTTGAAAAAAAAAACACACAAATTGGAGGAGCCATATATGGTTTATGCCAAAAAAACAAAAGGTGCACTAAATCATCTTAAGAATGAGAAAAAGAAACCCTAATAAGCAACAATGATTTAGCCCTAAAATTTGTGAAACCAGAGAGAGAGAGTTGCATAATATTAATATGTGAGAGAATAATTACATAAATGTCTCAACATTTTGAAAGAGTGAGTTATGTGGTTCCGAACCATTCTTGATGATCATGTGTGGTTTTATTATAATTTTTGTGAAATTGTCCTATTACATTGTCATGTCCACTTGGATAGATAATGGTTCCACATGCCTTTCCATTTCTTTCTTTTGTGACCAAAATATATGAATGGCTAGGCTAGGGATTGGAGTGAATTTAAGAGTAATATTTGATGGTATTTACAAGCTTTGCTTCATAATTTACGGGGATTTTTTTTTCATTAGGAGATTTGAAGGATTGTGAGTTATACAATGAAAGTAATCATTCTTTTACATATGTTAAACTTCCATCAATATTATAGTGGATAGTAGTAAAAAAGTTCTCGATTTCGATATCTCCTCCAATTCACACAAATGAAAAACAATTAAATTATTTTTCTTTTTTTTTTATATAAAAATTGAGGTCAAAAATCAGTAATATTCTATATTATTCTCCAACTAGATTAACACAATCTTAGTATTTACATTACAAATCTGAGCTCAAAAAAATACCAATTAATGTACCTGTACTGCCACGTTAGGTTTATATATTATTGCTTAATATACTAAATTAAGTACATCAAAAATAACATTTTGAATAGAATTAGGCAAAACAATTATATTGCATAAAGAATAACTAAGAAGATAAACAAAGACAAAAAGAAGAAGAAGAAGAAGTTTGGTGTGATTGGGAAGAAAGAAAGTCAGAAAAATATTGAAAATGGAAAGGAAGAGCAATTAGAAAAAATAATGAAGCAAAAACTAGGTAAATGATACATTAACTCCAAGGTATGGGCTCTGTGTATGCAGAGACATAATTTAATTTTTCTATGAGAAAATAAGTTAATGTGTCGGATTTATGGATTCCTTGTATGGGGAGATTCTTGGAACTTGTCTTCCATTATTTTTACGAAGCTTTATATCATGCATCCCGTTTCATAGAGTATTATAGATTAATAGTCTATTACACAAATAAGAAACGCTGACAATTTTGTAAATAAAACAAATTTACATAGCTATTAAACACATGATGTTAATTTTGTAAATATTTATCATTCGATTATTTAAAAAATGTTCATTACTTTATTGATAAATGTTGATCAGTTCATTAAGAAAAATTCATTATGAATAAAGTAAAATTTTATTAGTTTATTATTGCAAAAAAAATTAAAGAAAATAATATAATATTCATTAAATTATATAAACAATGTATCTTCATAAAAAAGAATTTAATCAATTTATATCTATAGATCAAAATAAAAAAGCTGTAAATATTCATCATCCAATTATTAAAAAAGATTCATTACCTTATTGAGAAATGTTTATTAGTTTATTAAGAAATATTCATTATAAATAAAGTAAAGATTCATTAATTTATTACTACAAAAATTAAAGAAAATAATATAATATTCATTAAATTATATATATACAATACATCTTCATTAAGAGGATTTAATAGATTTATATCTATAGATCAAAATAAAAAAATCGTAAATATTCATCATCCAGTTATTGAAAAAAGATTCACTACTTTACTAAAATATATTTATTAGTTTATTAAGAAAAATTCATTATAAATAAAATAAAGATTCATTTGTTTATTACTACAAAAATTAAAGAAAATAATATAATATTTATTAAATTATATACACAATACATTTTGTTTCAAAACTCTAGGTTTATTAATAATGAAGTAAAAGATTTATTAATTTATTGAAAAATGTTCATTGCAAATGAAATAAATGTTAATTAGTTTATTAATAAAGGTTCAGTAGTTTATTGGTAAAATATTAATTAGTTTATTAATAAAGGTTCAGTAGTTTATTGGTAAAATATTCATTAATTTATTAATAAATATTTATTTCTTATATTAATACAAGTTCATTTTATTTCCTTTTATACCTAATTTAATGAATATTTTTTGTATTTTGATTTGTAAATATGAATTAATTGAATTATTTTCAAAAAAATTCAAAACGTAACAAAAAAAACTGCGACAATATGCACACAAAAAAAAACACAATATTTTTTATTTTGTTTTAAAATAAAATGAACATTTATCGATAAAATAATGAATTTTTTACTAATAAGCTAATAAATCTTTTACTAATAAAGTAATGAACCTATATTAATAAATGAATAAGTGTAAGTTTATTTTATTTACAAAATTGCTACCGTATTTTATTAGCACTCACACAAATAAAGTTCATAATAATATGTGGACCTGTTTCACGATATAATTTGCCTATTTTTACCTCTTTCTCTTGCCTATTTATAATGCTATCCGAGCCCAATTTATATTTGTATCATTTTGTTTTACTTATATTAAAATATTAGTATTGTAGTAATTCAGATAGCTGGATTTGTAAAATATAAGTATTTCAATATAGGTTAAATAAAGGCTAAATTACAAAAAAAAAATTATGAATTTTACACTTTATCATGACAATTTTTTTAAAAATTTGAATTTTATTATATGTACTTTATGTTTTGTAACAAATTTTGCATCGGATGGATTGTATCTCGCTCCGAGCCTATATGGAAAAATATTAAGAATATAAAACAATGATGTGGAAAACACAGTGGAACTGATATGGAAAAAATTGTCATATGAGTATATAAATGAAAATGACGCTATTTTGTACATCAAATTATTCATCTCATCTAAACTAAAACAACACTATTTAACTAAAAGAGAGACAAATCATATTATAACGGTATCTATTTTTAGAAAGTGGCAATTTTCAAAAGAAAACTCATGGATCTATTTCAATAAACATGATTTTCAAAATGATACCATATTGGTTTCTATATCCACGTGACAATTTTTTTATATCAGTTTTACTGTATTTTTCACGTCATTATTTTATATTTTTAATATTTTTCCATGTCATCGCCATATAAACTCGAAATGATATATAGTTCACCCGAAATAATATTTATTACAAAATCTAAAATACATATAATTAAACTCAAATTTGTAAAAAAAATTAGTCATAATTGTAATAAAGTGCAAATTTTTTTTTTATTTTTTTGTAATTTAGCTTTAAATAAAAAATGGTGTATAAATAAGTGAAACAAGTAATATTTTTTGTACTTTTCACTTGATTCTCTCTTTCATGTTGGTGCTATTTCACTCTTCTCATTTTTAATATTTTAATCATATGCCCAAGCTTCTAAGAGTATCTCTAATAATAGTTTTTATTTTATTTTTTCATATCTGTTCTACTGTATTTTTCACGTTATTGTTTTATATTTTTAATGTTTTTTCATGTTATCGCCATGTAAACTCAGAGCAATGTACAGTTCACCCGAAATAATATTTATTATAAAACCTGAAATACATATAATTAAATTCGAATTTGTAAAGAATTTGTCATAATTGTAATAAATTGCAATGTTCAAATTTTTTTTTTTTTTTTATAATTTAGCCATAAATAAAAAATAGTATATAAATAAGTGAAACAAGTAACATTTTTTTGTACTTTTCACTTGATTCTCTCTTTCATGTTGTTGTTGCTATCTCACTTTTCTCATTTTTAATATTTTAATCATATCTAAGTTTCTAAAAGCATTTCCAATAATAGTTTTTATTTTAAATAGTATATTTAATAAAATAAAGTATATCTAAGAGTATTTTTAAAAATAGAGAGTAACATTTTTTTTACAAGTCCAATGACTTTTATATTTTACTCTTTATTTTACTTTATTCAATTCACATTAATATTATGATTTTTATTATAAGAAAAGAGAAAAGTATTTTAACGAAATATACCAATAAAAAAAGAAAACATGCATAGAAAATTGAGATGCATTAATTATAATTGAAATAAAGAGTGGAGTTTGGGTCTCTAGCTGTAAAGAGTCAAACTCGTTTTTTGTTCTAAATTTTAAAGATATATATAGTTTATTGAAGATTTTTTTATTTTTAAAATAAAGATCATAATCCAAATAAAGAGTCAATTGGAGATGCTCTAACAATAATGTTATATAGCTCAATTTATTTTATATCACTTTATTCTACTTAGAGCATTTCCAATGATGCTCTTTATTTTAAAGAGGATTTTTAATAGAATAAAGAGCATTTTAGAGTATTTTCAAATACAGAGTAAAAATTATTTTACAAATCTAATGGACTCTTTATATTTTACTTTATTCTATACAAAGTAATATTATGATTTTTATTATGAGGAAAAAGAAAAGTATTTTAAAAAAAACACACCAATAAAAAAAGAGAACATGCATAGAAAGTTGATATGTATTAATTACAATTGAAATAAAGAGTGAATTTGGTTCTCAAGATATAAAAAGTTAAACTCGTTATTTTCTCTAAATTTTAAAGATAGAGAGTCTATTAGAGATATTTTTTATAGAATGACTCTTTAAAATAAAAAATATATTCCAAATAAAAAATCTACAAGAAATGCTCTTACATTCTTTAATAAATATAAAGCAATAATATTTAATATAAGTTGAGCAAAAAGTGAGAAAAGTAGGTGTGATAAGTAACATTTTTGAGTTGGGTTTGTTTGCCTAAATTATTTTAAAATATCAAAATAAACAAGACTTTTTGCAAACTGAAATTGTCTAAATGATTTTTTTTTACATGCATGAGCCTTATGTATAAAATAAAATAAAAATTCAATCGTTGACTTATCAAAGTCTCTCATTCAAGAACCAAGGAAAAGAAAGACACTCTCATATGATAACCATGATAATGTCTATGCTTTCCTTATGAAGTAAGAAACTCAGTTTGATGACTTAATTCAATGAAAAAACGTGTCAGTAGCAGAAACGAGAAATGTGCAAATGAGGCATTTAAGCTTGTCACGGGTTATGGCAGAGTTGCTGCTTCGTACTTACATGCAGCCACCAACATATATCCAAATTAAGAGAAATTCTTCTATATATTCAGTCTATTATGTCATCTATATACTAATTCAATCATATGCTAACATATATTTAATTAATTTATTCTCATTGGTTGATATAAATACATGTATACATATCACTTTATAATTAAATTAGTTTAAGAATGACATAAACAGAGTACATAAGAATTTCTCCTAAATTAATACAAAAATTTAAAGCAATCATGCATTTTTCAACTCATACAATTCTCCCCACCAGAATTATTTCCAGTTTCTATATTCCAGACTTCCAGTCTTTTGACTGTGTAACCGACATTAATACCTCACACCATAATTCATCAGTTATCACCCAAATTTCATGCCACCCTTTAATATTGAATACCACAAACATCCACATCCTTGCAATATTACAAGCAGAATCATATGCCTGTAAGCGAAGAAAATGTTTAATGTTGGAAAATTATTACATAGACAAAGTTTATATAGACCAAACCAATCAAAATGCCACGTAGACAAAATAATTTATGACTCTCATTGGTTTAGTCTTACATAGACTTAGTTTGTGCAATAACTTATAATTTTATTCAGATTATGATGAAAAATAGAAAAACGTTGGCACTATTGAAATTGGAAATTTAACTTTGTTATATGTTACATTGTAATTTACATTAATGGCTTGCAAGGCCATTTACGCAAGAATGTGAGTTGACAAACTGGATTTCAATAACTTTACACATTATGCATAACTATAGCAAATATATGCAAAAGAATCAAACAGCTCTGCTTTCAATGTCAAAAAACATTGTCATGCAGAGGAAGATGTATGAAGTAGCTGTTTTATACGTCACTTTTCTCCAGAGAGATCTGCACAGTCAGATTGAAACCAGAAAAGTATAGTTAGAAGAGCGGCTGATTAATATGCATTTAAGCAACAACTTATTTCTTATTTTGAATCCCTCGTTTGTGTTAACTTAAGATCAAGTCAATCTGGATTTGCGACTATAAATGAGGCAAATGCTTACAATAGAAGCATGTTAATTTACATGAGAATGACGGGATCCCATAGACACATCCTTGTTTTAGCAGATGTATGCAAGCTAAATGCACTCTAAACTTGAATTTTCATGATCTTATTAAAGAACTAAATTGAAATCCTTTGAAGCCTGCAACCAAATAGGTTGAAATATTTTGGCTTCAGTACAGCCATTGTAATAAAAAATGCTAGAGAAAGAATCCTCTCTAAATTTTCTCCCAAAGGCATTTTGCTTTGATTACATAATCAGATAGTAGGCTTTAAATCCTGAGTTGGCACATTCTGTGGAAATAAAAACTAAAAGAGAAAAGACAATTGAATTAATTTACCAAGAGAATATCTTCGTCAGTACCAAAGGATTTGCGCGCTTCTTCTAGGCATTTTGATGAGATCCTCTCACTTTTCCTGTATTTTTATCCCAAAATTCATTTCCAAAGACAACTTCATTTGCAAGCACAAAATTACAGAAGGAAAGATTCATCTTCAAAAAGTATACATTCCTAGCAAGTCCAATGACAATGTAATTTTGAAGCCATGCTCTAAAGTTAAGTGCATACTGAAACATGTAATTTAAAAGGCAATAGTTATCAGTTTGACAACCCATCTTACAGTTCCTTCCAATCATTAGATAAGTAGTAAGTTTAAATAAACAGTGAGGAAGCTCAACTGTGGTACACTATAAGTGCATAAGAGAACAGAATTCAGATGGAACGGAACCTCACATATCGACGAATCTTGAACTTTTTTACAGTATGATTTCTGGATCATCCGTAAATCAAGCCATCAAGCAAATTATTGCATTATTGGAGCAAACATTTATTAGACCAGCATAAAAATTTTCACCTTGACTCAGACAAAACATGTGATGGCATAGCTACCTGCCCTCTTCTTTTAGTTTTAACTATATACATCTGATAAGGATATCCGGGCATAGGCATGGCATTTTGACAGTCAAATAGGTTGGGAATCTATGAAAATTTTAAGAATATGAAAATGAGTTTTGGATACTTTAACATCAAGTAATGGTTTCAGGTATGCCGATACTGGTGGAGATTGGTGGTTTAACGTTTTTAAGTATTATCAGTTGCAAGTACTTCCTAGCTTGGCAGTTGACAATTTGACATCATGATGCAGATAACAATGAAAATAAGGGATGAACAAAGTTACTTTCCCCTAAAATGGCCTTCTGTATCTGTGGCATTAAGGACTGGTTAATTCATCACAAATAAGAAAACAATTAACTAAACAAAGATAATACCTAGAACTGGCAGGATCTCGAATCTCAAACTCATCTGCATGAGCTTCATAGCCACATATCACAACATAGTGACCTATAAGACAAAAGATCATATGTAACCAAATTATGGCCCGCTTAAATAATAACGAAGAACAATCTTCCCAAAGCATACTTTTCAAGAAGTTGCAGCTAGCAGAAATGACTGACTAGGAAATAGGAAATACGCAATGAATATTCAGAAAGTAAAATATCCTAAACACTTCATGACCCATCTGCTGTGAACTACTTATTACATCATGACCCAAATGCTATGAACTCATGTAATCACAAGTTTTACAGACTTGGAGGCATCACAAATTCAAAAGTCAGGAAAAGTACAGAAATCATACTGTATCATGTTACAAACACAGATTGCGGTAGCGGCTTACAAGGAGCTAAATAAGCGATAAGTAACTAAGTAGTATAGACTTTATTTTTGAATTAGTGCTTAGTTGATGCTTTTATTGTTTCTCTTGCTTTTCTTTCTGGTTGTAGTTAATTTTATTCGAATGAGTTTTCTTTTCCTTTGTTTGGTTATTTTGTGCATTATCCAGCATTTAAGTGAAGAAATTTGATGATCAGAAGATTCAGGAGTTTTTAAAGATTTCTAAAAACTGAAAATCTGAAGAGCCAGGGAACCATGTGTTGTGTGTAAGGGAAGTTATAGACTGCAAATTAGCCAATTTTTTACATGGCCATACCCATGCCGCTAGGCACGGCCATGTGATGTTTAAAGCTAGTGATACCTTTCCAACCCAGTAAATCACATGGCTTAGGCCGTGTGAAAATTGAAATGCTCAGCTTGGGCTGTGTCTGAACAAATAAGAAGGTTTCTGAGTGGTTTTTGCCCCTGTTCTTTCCTATCTTGAGTTAGCCTCCTCTTACGGAAGTCTTGGATGAGTTTTGGGACTATAAAAGGCTTGGAAAACCCAAGAACAAATGAGAGAGAATGTGATTTTTTGGTAAAGAAGAAAAGGAAAGTCCGCACCCTTGGAGAATGAAGACTGAAGAAGAACACTGAGTTTGATATTATTTTCTCGATTTTATTCTTCTAGTTTCTATGATGTATTCTTCTTATTTTCCTTTGTGATGTATGTCCATTGTCAACATGCAATAGATTCCTTTTGTTAGGGGATGATAGATACAAACCTATGTTTTGATTTTAAATGTAATTCAGTAGTTTTTATTTCAAAAGACCATGCAGTATTCATTCTTAATGCCCATAATTATTTTAATAGCTTAGTTCCTTCTACACTTTAAGCGATCTATCAAATAGAAAAGCTAGGTTCTAAATTAAAAATTAAATGGTTAATTGATTCTTAAAACAATATTGCATATCACAATAGGACCAGGAGTAACTGAATAGGTATCCTAGAATTATTATGTTGCTAGTTTAATTAGCAAGTGGATAGAGAGAATTAGCAGTAAAAGATTATGAATTTTATGCTTCTTAATTTGGGGATAACTATTCAGGGATCTTAATATTAAGACGTTACACCTGAATAAGGATAGTTGGCTAGATTTATGGAAATCCTACTATCTCATGAATATGAAACCAAGATTATATTTTTTATCTTATATATGTGGCAGAGAAATCCGAATCTTAGCAATTCATACTGATACTATAAGAAGTTTTTCCTATTTAAGTAATTGTTTTTTAACTATAGTTAATTTTAGATTTAACTCATCACAATTCAACTTTTGAATTCTCAAACTAACACTGAAAGTAGTATACACTTAATTATATTAAAGTATTCTAAGTCTCATGGGACCGATATTCTATTCATACACAATATTAGTAGTAAGAACTAGTGCACTTGCTAGTGTAGTTTAGTCACATCAATAAGCTACATCAAATTGAGCACTCTATATCACGAGGCAAAAAGGTAAAAGTACACAGCCACTTAGAAACCACCTGAACATGTCTATGAAGCGAGCTGTGGGTCTCATACTATCACCATAGGACATGAACAGCAGTTATTTTGCATGTTAAAATACTGACACATTTGCCAATTTCATCTTTTATAATATAGGAAAAGAAAACAGAAACAGAAAAAATAATTAAAAAAGAGGTTGCTCTCACCAGTATAGCTCGAGTTGCTGCCGCTTAGAGCTGGAAAAATAATATCCTCCATCCAAGATCGACTGGCATGGAGTTTTACTAAACATGGTTACTAATACACCATTATTATAATATATGAAGCAATTCGTTCACAAATTAACATGAGCCTTTAGTATAAAGTTTGAAACACCCAACTAAATAACGAAATATAGGATAAATACACATAAATCAAAAGACAAAATCTGGGTTCATAAATATGGAAACAATAAGGGAATACAGTAGCACTGCAGAGTGTAGAGTGACTTTTAGAGGAAAGATTAATTCTTGGGAGAAAAATCAGAAGCAAGATAGAACAGAAAATTATACCTCAATTTGTATTGGTCAACCAAAGCAATAGCAATATATTTCCCTGACAAAATCAAGAGAGAAATTTCTCTCTCATTGATGGACCTGCACTGTAAAAGAGGAAGGTTCACAAACGTTACCTACATAAGTAGCATGAACAAAAAATAAATAAATAAATAAAATCTGATTGATCTGCTAAAGGGCCTGCAATGATCCTAACTTCAAGAACCAAGAGAAATATCGGTTTCAAAACTTCCAAGAGATCTCAATGAAACAAAACTATTGTCATGAAAAAAAAAAGTTAAAGCATTTTCTTCAATTGCATTGATCAGCACACCGTATTATAGTAAAAATTTGCAGTGAAGATGAACTTAATGCAATTAGTTTTGAAAAAGGAAACCATATCACTTTAAAGCTTTTCATTATATTTGATAGGCACTCCTTGATGAATGTCATATACCTGTATACTAACGCCTTCCTCCCGAGCTTTTCGAAAGAGCATGTCTACTCGCACTAGGTCAGTAGGCAGTTGCTCCTGCCCAAAATTAGACTTAATCAATATTACATTGACAATGACAGAAGAACAGATCATCAAAAAACCAAAGTCGAAAAAGAAAAAACATTAGTTCATTTCATAAATGATCTTGGCATGGACAAAACCCCATTAAATAAAGGGTGAGAGTCTGATTTCTTCTTTAAAAGCCAAGCTGAGGTATGAGATATCGTTATGAGTGTATATACAAGGAGATACAGAGGAAATGCAAAAAAAAAAAAAAAAAGTTGCCACACCATCCAAAATATACAGTTGTAGGGTGTACAACCATAGTAACAAGTAATACTTTAACTGAAAACAGTAATGACAGCATCAATCAATCATGAATCTCATGTTCTTAGAGAAATTAAAGGATTTACAACAATATAACATCAAAATAATTTGAAATAATGGACGGGATAGAATAATGCTAATGACAGAAGTGAAGAAAAAGCAAGTACCTAAACATAACAGAGTATCACCTTGTAAAATGTCTCTGAAGAGTAATTTGGATTTGCCCCAAGTGTTACTGTGAAATAGGAAAACTTAACAGAAAACTTCTGCAGTAAATATGCTAGGTCAACAGTCCAAATGCTGCAAACAGGATTTCAAGACACTGATAGTAAGATTCATGGCAAATTGCCCATAAGAAATTGTAGGATAAAATCCTTTTTGTTTCACTTGAATTGAAAATCTAAGAGCTTATGCTAACAAATATAAATAAAGATTAAAAATTGAAAGGGAACAACTGCATCGTGCAGCATAACTACTATACTAAGTGACAAAGTCTCAAGTCAAGATCAATAAATCAAGATAATACCACCATTTCCACTCGAGTCTTGCCAAAATCTAAAATGCATCCATAGGAACGATCATGCAATTGACTCAGAATATCAAAATAGAATATAACACCTTCTGCAACTGCTGGTGACCTGCAGTTTCTGTTAAATATGTGACCATTTGTATGACAATATTGGTATCTTTTATGAAGTATGAATACAGAAATAAGAGCTACTCTTGGGAGCATAGAAAATAACATAGAGAAGCTCACTATTTAAAAGCAGCCAAACAACATGGACGTTATTGAGTGCTTCCAATAGTTATCACCCAAATCTAAATAAAGGAATATATAATAGCTGAATTTAACTAGAGGACAAGGAACTTCCCAGTCTACACCACATTCCACACTTATCAAATGCTTACAGTGAGGCTTTAAAGAAAGAATTTCAAAATGCTGATTTCTGTTCTTGGAATCTACCGTAGAAATCTTGTTTGTACAGTAAGCTCGTAAGTTTGACTTATGATTAATCTAGGCAGACCATTGTTTTATGACACAGAAGAAATACAGAAAACATTACCATTTTAAATCCTCTCTCTGAAAATTACTTTTCCAAACAATTCAACAACACTGTGAAGCTTATCAGAACTAATTCCATAGTTTTTGAAGAGAAAGCAGTTTGTATCTAGAAATTGACATCACTTGGAAATTAGTGCATGGGCTTCTAAAGTGACTCTTCCTATTGGTATCACAGTGATGAATAGCAATGGCAACTTCCACTGTTTTTATCATCTCTCCTTCTCCATGCCGAGTACTTTCCATAGCATATTTATACCTCTTGTAGTTAAAGTTGTCACCTTCATAGCAAGGTCTTTCATAGTGGAGTGAACTCCAAAGGGTTATGAATACTAAGTTTTTTGGTACTTCAATAAAATACCTGGAACTAAATACTTTCATTCACTGCAATGGTACTTGATGTGGATGAAATTCTCACATGAAGAGGAAATAGCTGAGATAGCTTGCAAATTGATCCCAAATGTCCATAGAGCAGATGTGAGGGACACATGTGCAAAGAAACACATGTAAAATTTTAGGTCAAAAAGCTATATGACGTTGTCCACATTTCATGTTGATCTCATCAGGAGCTTGGAGCAATAAGTCCCCAAGATGACTGTGCTCTTGCACAAGATGCTTATATTATTACGTAATTCCTAAAGCAGCCCTAATTTTTCTACAAATCTGCCCCCAATCGTATCCAATTGAAAGGATCTAATGTTAGATTTCATTCAATGCTCCACATGCCGATGATCTAGATGCATAAGAAACTATTATTTTGCAATAGAAAAAAAAAAAAAACACACACACACAATGCACACTCACATGTATAGGGTGAGTGCTGAACATGGACATATAATTGGTCAAGCACCAAAAAGTCCATTAGAACACAGCATACACTATCCTACACATGTTAGCCGCATCAAAACCTTAAATTTCATTCCATAAACACAAGAATTCAATTTCTGAATTTAGGAAGCATAAGGTACCTGGTTGTGTGGCATAACTCTGCCAAGGCCTGAATGCTGCAATTGTTGATGCCAATGGTCTTCAAAGCCATTACAATACAAGCAAGGCCACAATCCCAGGCGTGCAGCTGGTTTATGTGAGGAACCTATGTGCAAGTCAATTGTCCATCAGAAAACGATATTATTGATTTGCAAATATTCGACTTGTATTTTGCAATCTAACTTTTTCAACCTTATAAAAGGGAAAGGACAAAGCCAAGGAACCCTTACATCAACAAAGAGGGAAGATCCCTGTACAGCATCCAGGCATTTTCTGTCACTCGATGATGGTTCAATAGGTTGACTTTCTCTTGCATCTACATGATCTCTATTAGAACCATTTGGTCCATCTTCTGCTTGTTCTTCAACATTAAAGATCTTGCTTAACAAAAAGTATAACTGCCACATCAGTGACCACTGACCAAATATAGGACTTCAGAATATTGCTAAAAGTCAAACATTCCTTCAATCCGCTTATTAGATGTGATCTCCAGACTTTCTTTTGCAGTGCTCCAAAAGGTGTTTTAGGAATAAAAAGTTTCCAGCCTGTTAAAACACATTACATAAAATTTCTATAAAGGTAAAATCATCTGGACTCGAAAGACAGCATTGAACTGCACATCGGAATATCTAGTAATCCCATTAAGTCTTAACAACTACAAAACCTTGACTCAATTTGTATCAGGGTCCAATAAGAAAAAGTGTGAAAAACATCAACACTGGAAGTCTCATACTTGCATCAAATTGGCCTATTTGATACTTATGTAGAATCTAAGTACCAAAATTAGAAAAGGGTTCTGAATAAAAATGCAAAATTTTCACGAATGCATAATTTTTTTAGACAGAAATTAAAAGACATGGATATAGAGATAAAGAGTCTTAATTTTAAATGGAAAAAAAACAAAAAGGTCAATGGATTGACATACGAGTTCCAGCTCCAATTTAGACGACGACAGAAACACCTCTCCCCCTCGAACTAAAAAAATAATAAATAAATAAAAAGAATACAGAGAATTAGATAGATTAAAGACTCCAAAATTAAAAGTTCCCTAAAGTAGCGCAGGTAACGATCTTTAAAAATAAATATATAATCTGGCATGACATTTTGATTTGATAAATTCCATTTAACTAATATAATCAAGATTCTAAAGAGGAAACAGAAAACACAAACAAATTCTTAAAAAAAAAAAAACCAATATACAGAAAAAGAAAGTAACTTTCTTCTGCAAAACATACCAAAGAGCAGTTCTTTAAAAAATAAATATATAGACCGAAACAGATGTACATACATAGATTTAATATAAGGACAACCGTTTGAATAGAAAAAGAAGAGAAGATAAAAAGGAGGTAAAAGAAATACCTTTAGAGCTAAAAAGAGAATGCTAAGGGAGATTTAGCTTTGTCTGATAAATGGGAAAGACAGATTCAGCTATTGATTGCTTTGCATTTTTTTTTTCCTTCTCAAAAAATTAAAGAAAAAAAGAATCTGCTTTTCTCGGTTAAGTTTGAAAAAGGATAACCAATAATGAAAGTGAAGGAGCTGGTGGGTATGGATGGTGGCAGAAGAGTTTTAGATCCTGAAAGACGACCCGCCTCGCAACTAGTTTCCCGTCAAATCGCAGCTCACCGGTGGAAAATTACTACTTATTTGTTCGACATAATATACTGAACTAGTAATTTTTTTAATATTTAAAAAATATTCTATTTGCCATTTTTATTTTATTTCTATTAAAATATTTTATTTTTTTAAAATTTAAAATATTTATTTTTAATAAGAAAGATTTACATAATAATAATATAATATATTAAATTTTTAGAGAATAAATAGTATAATTTTCGAAATTTAAAGATATTAATATATTATATTAAAATATGTAGATAATGTATTTTTAAAATTTTAGAGATATATTAAATTAAATCATATGAATAAAAAGTAATTTTTTTCTAAATAATAATAAAAATAAAAATTTGGACTTTGAGTTCGGCCCTGACAATAGGTTCTATTTTTGGCAAACCCATGACTTTGAATTATGTTTATATGTAGGTTAGGGTTTGGTTTGGTTCGTTGTGCTGAGTGACATTTTCTTTTTTAGGGAAAGAGAAATATTATTACACAAAATTTAAGAATAGTCTTAGCGAAAAATTCCTATATTAAAAGAAAGTGCAAATTACTGATAATTGCATGAAATTTAAACAAATTACAGTTAAAATAAACTTCTTAAAAAATTAATGGTGTATTTCTTGTTGTTTGAAATAATACTTATTCATTGACACTATATAAATTTAAAATACTGTAGTATTGTATGTGATATGTTTATGTGAATTTTCTAGAATTTCATATATATTTTAATGACTTTTTACAATAGTTTAATATTTATACTTATTACAATTACTATAATTATACATTCAAACTTCAGTCTTCTTAATTGTTATTTCAAAAAGTTTTTTTTTAATCAAATAATAGAAGAATGTACCATTAGTCTTTTAAAAATTTTTTACATGTCAAAATTAAAATTTCAATAAATTATCAATAATTTATTCCATATAAGAAAAGGAAATTTTTCAAAAATGAAAAAAAATCATAAAATATTACAACAATATCTCAACATGAAGTTTTTTTTTTTCAAAACCACCACAAAA
>CATIWF010080186.1:0-23743 GCA_949630135.1 Balakata baccata | reverse complement strand
GGTGGTCGAGAAAACAGAGACCTGACATCACCTGCGGGGCTTCAGAAACTGAAAGTAAGAAAGAAAATTATACAAGGAAGCCAAGGAGTTTTGATGAATCCATGGTGTTCAAAAGGAATAGCCTCGATTTAAAAGCATCTCCCGTCTGTACTAGTGGGTCTTGGATGTTTACAGGTTTGATCCTGATATTGTACAGAAGAAAGCTTACCCTTTGCCTAAACCATCTTGTTCACCTCAAACTATAATGAATTTGGGTAAGGAATTGCTCACTCTTGATTCGAGCTCCAGTTCGTGTTTGTCTTTTTCTTCTTCCACTTCTTCCAATGATGATACAGATTTTGGTTCTTTCAGGTCAGTTTCTTTTATCTCTCCTGTTATGTATCTTGTTATATTTTGTTAGTTATTGTTATATTTTGTTAGTTAATGCTTAGTATAAGAAAAATGAACTATCCTGCTATATATAACAGAAAGAAGGATGCTGTATTGTGATTGCAGGGTAATTGAAGAAATGAATTGCAGTTCACTTTCGAAAAGTTCAAAAGATTCCACTATACAGGCATCCGAAAGGCAAGCCGACGGGCAACATCCCTGTCATCCTTTGCCCCTTCCTCCATGTTCTCCTGCTAAGTCTTGCCTGAATCTTCAGTCAAATTGGAAGAAGGGAAAGCTCCTAGGAAGAGGGACATTTGGCCATGTTTATGCTGGATTCAACAGGTAATATGATGCTTCCTTGTTCTTGAACTTTTCAGTTACTTTTTTCACTTCCATGGATCCTAATAAAGAGCTGAAGGATAATGAGGAAGAGGCCATTGGAAGTTAAGCTGAATGTTGCGATTTCTTTGGCAGTGAAAATGGACAAATGTGTGCTATAAAAGAAGTGAGGTTCATATCTGATGATCACAACTCGACAGAATGTCTGAAGCAACTGAATCAGGTTCTTTAATGTCTCTCTGTTCTCTCAATGGAATTTGAACTCTTTAGCAAAATTAACTTGTTAGTATCCTGTCTTTTTGGAGTAACAGGAGATTGTATTGCTCAGTGAACTGTCACATCCAAACATTGTTCAATATTATGGAAGCCAAATGGTATGAGCTCCTTTGCATTTTTCATCATCCTTCTTCGATTCATGGTAATCAGATTTGTTCAAAGCACGAATCAAAACCATGTTACTTTTTTGAAGGTGGAAGATAAACTCTCAGTTTACTTGGAGTATGTTTCTGGGGGTTCAATCCAAAAATTACTTAACGAATATGGTCCATTTTCGGAACCTGTAATCCAGAGTTACACGAAACAGATTCTCTGTGGGCTAGCTTATTTACACAGGAGGAATACAGTGCACAGGTATTTTAATTGTTCATCAGGAATTAGTCCTACTCTAATAGTTCAGTTTGCTAAAGCTAGTGTGTTCTAATTGGCAGGGACATTAAAGGAGCAAATATACTGGTAGATCCTAACGGAGAGATTAAACTTGCTGATTTTGGCATGGCCAAACATGTAAGTTTCTTCTTTGGCATGGTTTAACATTCTGCTTCTTCTGCAAAGAGATTTCTGGTCTCTGATATCTTAAAATTCTAGATAAAATCAGCTTCTTCAATTCTATCTTTCAAAGGAAGTCCTTACTGGATGGCACCAGAGGTATTACTATTAACATCAAAGGATTTTCTTCTTTCTGTTCTTTATCAGAAATCAGAATCTGTATGTATTTAGAGCATGACAATATTCGAGTTTGTCCAGGTTATAATGAACACAAGTAGCTACAGTCTTGCGGTTGACATATGGAGTTTAGGCTGCACAGTTCTTGAGATGGCAACATCAAAACCTCCTTGGAATAAATATGAAGGGGTATGATATGGAACAAGTCCATACTTGTTCCTTTCATTAAAGCAACCAGAAAATTTTAGTTAGAAAAATTTAGTTTTATATCTCATATCATTCTGCTTTAAGCAGGTAGCTGCAATATTTAAGATTGCAAATAGCAGCGACTATCCTGTAATTCCTAATTACCTATCAGAAGATGCACAGAATTTTGTAAGACTTTGCCTGCAGAGGGATCCATCAGCACGCCCCATTACTGCGCAACTGCTACATCATCCTTTCGTCCAAAATCAAGACAAAAGAGAAGTTGCAACTTCTGTTGGTGAAGCATTGTCTTCATTTGGAAAACATCCTGCGGTATGTTTATTGTCTTGGTTCTTGAATCATACTTGCTCTTTACTCTGCCACAAAAACATATTATTGTATGTAAATTTTCATGTGTAAAATCCTCTTGTCTGAACAGGCAGCTTCACATTTTCACTCCCATAAATCAAGTTTTCAATTTCCTACACAAGAAAGAGAACACAGGATGAAGTATTTAACTGAACCCTCAAGAACATTGAAGATCTCATAGTTAACTTGAAACATGGTCATATCTGCAGATAAAGATTATTAATCCTACCAAAGTGCCAAAACTAGGTTGTGAATATCTACGTTGGTCCAGTTGCCGAGCTAGACAATTCTATAGAAATCTCAAAAGTTCAGCAAGGGAAACTAGCCTCAGATAGTGAACGCACAAAGTTTTACCTCATCACTCCATATGCCAAAGCTAAGATGAATTTGCAGATGGGTTAGTGGCTCAATGGTCCGGCACCTGCCCATGCAGCCAGGAATTCAGAAACTGAAATTCGGGTAAAGGTGTTGGGTTAAATTCTTCTTCTTCTTCTTAGCCTTTCATGACAAAATCTCATCTAACTCAGGCCCAATTGAATGATGAAGTTTGACAAACACAGCTGACAATCTAGACATTGAGAAAATGTTTACGAGTATGTGGATGGAGAAAAGCATCGTAGAATGTGTTTGTTCATACTATATAAAGGAAACACGAACTACATAGTTTTATTATGAGCGAAGAGCTACTTGAATATCAAACACCCCGAATTTAGGCAGTTCCCTCATGGTGCAAACCGTTTCATCATGTCAAACGTTGATCAATAAAGAGCGGATCGATTTTTCAGAGAACCTACATCACAAAGGTAGCCCTAAGGTTCAACATTAGCACGAGAGCACCTAAGCACCGCAGTAGTTTTAAACAACTCAAGGTTTGAGGTTGCATTGAGTTATGATCTGCATTCTGCAGTAATAGCATAGGTTCTGAAAAGGGAAGTTTGGTTTCTTTATTAACTAAGCAGCATTAGTAGCCTGCACTTTCTTTAACAATTTGAGGAAACAAATCAATGATTCAATATCGTTCATACATTACACTCTGTGTGATGACATTAGGAAAAACAGAGGAACCAACAACAAACATTCACTAGTAGGAAGGGTATCTCGATGCCGAGTACTCTTTTTACAATTTTATGCACGCAAAAATATTATATTGATATCTGCTAGAGTAACAACAGAATATCGAGTGGAAAGTCTGGCTTCCATAAACTGCATTTATTGATTTATCACTCAAGCATGCACTCTTGTTACACATGAATAATGCAGCGAGGGAGAAAGAGAGCGAGTAACTTGGACGGGGCAATTTCAAGCTGATTACTTGACAAGATGCAGCAAGATGATCTTTTATTTAATGGGTATAAAAAAGGCATTAACCAACACCAACTAATAGAAGCACTAAAGCAAGCCCTTCTGAAAACTAAAGTATAACGTAATATCTGCAATGGAAAAGTTATGTAAGCTATCCGAAGTGAGCTAAGGAACAAGGCCCAAAATGATCTAACTGAACACAGCTCCACCTCAAAATGAGTAATCTTTCAGATCTCCTCTAGAATCATCCAGGTCCACATCAGCTAAGCATTCTTCTGCTGTGAGAGGTGGAAGTAGCTTGGTCTTGCGCTTTAAATTATGTTTGTGCCATTCACTCTTAAAGTGATCTCTATATTGCTTGGCATCCCCAACGAATGCATTGCATGTGTTGCACTTGTGTTGCTTTACCTCTTCCTCGTTATTTTTTTCCACAGAGATAGTCTGCTTTTGTATTTTCTCACTCAGTTGGACCACAGAATAATTAGACTCCTTGGGCAGGCTTGATGACACCTCTTCATAATCATCATGATCAACTACATGGGCTTCCCCTTCAAAATACACGGACATTGCCAGAATTTCCAACTTACCCTGCAGATTCCTCACCATCATATCACACTCCCGGAAGAAACCTGGGTCTAATTCACAAATCTGCAAAGCAATCACATGTGAGATCACTCTTGAAGAAGGCAGGCACACGATAAGAATATGCAACCAACACTACAACCACCATCGTATGCTATGACTTGAAAAGGGGAGTGAGGAGAAGAAAGAGGAAGAACTAATTACAATGTTAAAACTACATTGTCAGGGAGGGGAAAAACTGACTTCAGCCACAAAGAAAACAAATTGAATGCATTCAAGAATAAGAACAAAATTGGTAAGAAACAATGGTTTCTAAAACATCAATCCACAGCCAAAATTTAAACAGTAATAGTGCAGAACAGTCACATAGATAATATACATGGGGAGAAACAATCATAAGGAAGAATGCTTTGTCACACCACAATTGTTTTCATTCTTCATACATAAAATACAGTCCATGCCTGCACATGAGGTGCTTTGGCACATGTCTCCTCTAGACTGGGCATGATTGACACCATAGTTGAAGTAGGAGTAAATCATTGATATGGGGAAGGAAAAAAAAAGACAAAAAGAAAAAATTAGCAACCACTGATGCTTGAACCACCGAAGTTTAGATTAACTTGGCCATTAGTCCTTCAAAGTATCAATGGCAGGTGTTGACATCACATATCTAGACCTAGTTGAGCACATAGAGGATAGATTAATATATAACTACATGTGGTGTTGTTAGTAAATTGGGAGAACTATATTCAAACTATAGATCTCCCAATTTCATCTATGAACACAAAATTATTCTCAATCACCATATAGCACAAAGGTTAACCTCTTAATCCAATTTAATTCACTTTAGGCATCGTATTCTACAAGTAATCTTTGATAAATTCTCCCTAGCAGCAGCATAATTATAGCTAACTTTAATGCACATATATCTAATAGTTCACTAGCGATACACTTAACCTAGCCAATTTCATAAGTTCCCAACTTACATAATAAGCTTCCACTTCCCTATTGTATTATACTACCATGACACATCAATGCTTAAAGGAGAAAAACAAATAGAACAAAGTTAAATAAATCATCTTCAAATTATATATACATTTGTGAAAAAGCACTTTTCTTGTTTTAAACTATTGTCAGAGAAAGCCTGAAGTCCTTCATCGGTATTTGAACAGGCAATTAGGGCTAAACTTGATCTTGGCGGAGAAAATACAAAAGATAGAATATATAAAACATATGATAAGTCAAACATAAAATTAACCAAGAGAAGAACAACTAAACAAGGTAGATTGGAACTTACAACAGAGAGCTGACTCCCGAATTCATCCTTAGAAACAATGGTAGCTTTCCAACTATTTAACTTCTCTAGAAGAGCAGAAAAATTCTGTTCGGCAATAGTAAGACGCAGTCTCATTGGCGCTCTTTTTACTGGGAAATGCTTTTGAAGCTCACGAATAACTTCCAGAGCCTGTAAAGTTTTATGAAAAGTTGAATATGAACTTTTATCAAACATAATCACTCAAGGCAATCCAAATATTTTTTGGGGGTTAGCTGATGAAAAACCTGTTTCTTGGAACTGCTATGTGGATCAATAGCAAAGTGAATTTCATGCATAAGACGCTCAATCATACTAATGGTATAAGGGCGTTGAGTTTCTGAATTGATGGTTTTCTGCATAACAATCGTTGCTATATCTCGAAACTGACTGGATAATTGAGACTCCCTCTCCTTCCCTGCAACTTGGAGCTCCCCTTTATCCAATATCTTCCCATCACCATTACCATATTAACAGAAGAAATTCAATCATAGATTCACACACATTAAGAAATTGATAATAATGAATTACCTCAAGACATATTTTGGTCAGATCATCAGTGCCGAAGGCTTTGATTAAATCCTTAGACTTGGCAAGAATTCCTTTAGAAACATTTGTATAAACAGTATGCGACTGCAAAACTTCATCTAAATCTTTCTCTCTGTTTCCCAACAAAATTGGCAAGATGAAACGCAACCCTTTTTTCAGAATTTGGAGTTTAATGTTAGAGATAAGCAATACTTACACGCTGGAGCGCCAAGAGAGGACCTTATTCTTGTAGCAAGCGATCTCAAAGCGAATACCGTGCTTCTTTAATCGGACCACCGCCACGTTCGTTAGCCTCTTCTGCCCTATCGGCTGTTGAAGCACTTTCGACATCTCTACTTCGCTGTCTTTCTTCTCTTTCTCGGTGGGTGGATACTCTGATGATCTCTCTGATTATCTTCACAGCCGCAGCGGCACCACAACGGGAGAAGACTCTGCCTTTCTGGAACCGTCCAAGTCGGTGCTTTCCCGCAATTTAATTGCACTAGGGCTGGATCATGTCTTATTAGGCCTAACCCTTTTCAGAAGCCCAGCCTAATTTGACAGTGACATAAAAGGGATTACTTCCTGGCTTTCTGCAAGGCTCTCTCTTTTCGGTGATTGTATTTGATTAGGATTTTAAAAGATTTAAAATGTTACAATTGCTATATCCTAGCTATATAATGGATTAAAATTTATTTTACATGTGAAAGATGATATCAATTTTGTGAATAAATTAAATTTATATAGTTATAAAAAATACGGTAATATTTTTATAAATATTCATTATCTATCGTCAAGTAAAAGTTTATTAGTTTATTTAGAAATGTTCATTTGTTATAAAACTAAAGTTTTATTATAAATAAAATAAAAATTTATTAATAAAAATTTATTTATTATAAAACTGAAAGTTCGTTATGAATAAAGTAAATATTCATTAGTTTAGTGAAAAAAATTCATTATTTATGTCATTACAAATAAATTAAAAATTTATTAATTTATTGAAAAATATTTATTAGTTATAAAATTGAAGATTCATTACAAATAAAGTAAAAATTCATTAATTTATAAATAAAAATTTATTTTTGTCCATCAAATTAAATATACAAATAAATAAAAATAAATATTTATTGATAAATTAATTAACTTTTTACTAATAAACTAACGAACATTTAATTTATTCGTAATGAACTTTCAATTTATTCGTAAATTGTAATAAACTCATGAACCTTTACTTTATTCGTAATCAACTTTTTTTAATAAATTAATAAACATTTACTAATAAATTAGGGCCAAGTATATAAATTTGTTCCTACATTATACCTAAAAGAATGAGTCAGCCCCTAAAATATGACTCAGTATAATTATTTTACTAAACTACTTATTTGTAATTAATCTTTCTTAATAAACTAATAAATTTTTACTAATAAATTAAGGCCAAAAGTATAAATTTGTTCTTGAATTATATCCAAAAGAATGAATCAGCATCTAAAGTATGACTCTGTACAATTTATTCCACTAAACTATGAAATTGGTCCTATTGAACCTCTTAAATTTGCAGTCATTGCCATTACCCACTATTAACCTCTACCGTTGAGTGAACTCGGTTGCTACGTGGACCAATCATATTGCAATACATGTTATGAAGATTTATTTGTTCATCCATCAATACTACATCGTTTTGAAGTAAATTTTTTTTGTAAGCCAAAAGTATAAATTTGCTCCTAAATTATATTAAAAAAAAACAAATTAATCCCTGAAAGTATGCATTTGGTCAAATTATACTTCAAAACTATAAAATTGGTACAATTGAACCCTTCAAAAATTATCTGTTCAAATATAGAACATGTCGTATTTCATTTTCCTCTAATCCATTTCAACCACAACCATTGAACTCGCTTTGTTACAATTTTTTTGATTATATAGTCTTTTGATTATTTCTAATTTTTTTTTAGGTAAATTTAACTTCAAATTTATCGGTCTAAATATCCGATTGTTCTTTATAAGTTCTTAAAAGCCTATAAATTTATGTTATCCACATTCTTTTTTGTTTTTAGGTATTCACGGATTTTTATTGTTTCAATTACTTCTCCTTTTTATTTTCTTTTATTTTTTTAATTCTCTATAATTATACTTTGTATACCAAGATAGTTGCTCAGATATTGTTTTTTGTAAATTTTCATAGTTATAACTTAATTTTTGAATTGTTAGTTTAGCAATTGAATTGATTGATGAGATTGATTTTTTTTTTTTAAAAGTAGAATTTAGGGTTTTTGAAATAAATCGGGTATTTTATAATTGATTTATTATTAACTTTTTATTTTTAATGTTCAAAATGGCACTTGGATTTTTTAAAAAAATTTACTTCAAATGACATTGTATCGATGGATGAATAAATAAATTTTCATGATACATATCACAATATGATTAGTCCATGTGGCAATCAAGTTCACTAAATGCATTGGTTAATAGTGGGTAACAGCTGCAATATTTAGGAGTTCAATTTGACCGATTTTATAATTAGAGGTATAATTAGACCGATTGTATACTTTATGGATAAATTTGTACATTTGACTTATAAAAAAATTACTTCAAAACAACATAGTATTTATGGATAAACAAATAAATATTCATGACACATGTCGCAATATGATTGGTCCACGTACTTGAAGAGTTCAATTGGACCGTTTTTATAATTTATGGGTATAATTGTTTTGAATTATATTTTAAGGGATGACTCATTCTTTTGGGTATACTTTAGAGATAAATTTGTACATTTGGCTATAAGCTAATGAACTTTAATTTATTCATAATGAATTATCAGTTTATTCATAATAAATATTTTTTAATAAACTAATGAACTTTTATTTTATTCATAATAAATTTTTCTTTAAAAAACTAATGAACCTTCACTTTATGACTGATTATAAATATTTATAATATTACTACCGCCTCTTACATATGTCAATTAAACCCTAGTTTATAATGCATTATGGATTATGATCCATAATATAATTTGCAAAAAAAGTTAAATTGTATTCAATTAGGATTTATAAAAATTCTATAAAAGTCAGGAGATATTTAATTTTGATTTCTAAAGACTTAAAAAAATATTTAAAAATAAAGTAGTATTCAATTATGATTTCTAAATACTTAAAAAAAGTCTATAAAACTAAGATGATATTTAATTATGATTTATAAAGACTTTATGAAAGTAATGTGATATTCAATTAGAATTTATAAAAACTTCATGAAAATAATGTGATATTTAAAAAGTCACAGCCTTTTATAAACATCAGACTTTTACTGACTTTTAAATACTTTTCATATAATTTTATAAATACAAAACCATTATAAAAGTTTATCATGTTCTCATAAGATTTCAACAAATTTTTTTATAAAGTTTATAAAAATCATTAACAAATTTATATACCCTGTAAAATCATTAAACGTATATAAATTCTACAAAAATTAACTTAAAAAAATTATATATATATATATATATATATTTAAAAATTCTAATTGAATACACATTTCAGTATTTGTGTGCTTTCTCTACAGGAACAGGAGGGAGAGGGAGAGGGAGAGAAAAGAAAGAAATACGCCTTCTCCATAAAAACTTGAAACCGAAGAAACTATAACTCCAAAGGAAGAGGAATCCATCGATGGTAGCGACAACTATACTAGCAATTATTATGATATTTATGGACCATAGAGGCAAATTATATTATATATCTGAGTGTATAATGCTAGGTGTTTCCAATGAATTCATACATGTCATTAGTTAATAACTATAGATATACTATTTTAATAATTGTAGTATTTTTGAATTTAATTGTTGTTTTTTTCCAAATCTTTGTTTTCAATATTTTTTTCTGTTGTTTTTTTACAATATTATTTGTTGCTCTTGGCCAACCCGTCTTTTCATTTTTTGACAAGATTTTCTTACTTATTTTTTTTATATTGTTCGATTTGTTTTTTTTAATAATTATTTGTTCTATTACAAATGGATGAACATATTTCATTTGAGAATACGATATGTGAGAGTCTGATTTGTGATAATTCATGTAATAATCAAATATAGATGAAAAAATGAAAAAAAATTATGAAAACATATATAGTTATAAAATAATGTATCTATAATTATAAAATAATATTTTTACAGTCGTTAAATAATGAATATGAATATGTTAAGCAAATAATCAAACATAAATAAAAAAATAAAGAAATTTATAAAAACAAATAATAAATCTACAATTATAAAATAATGTACAAATAATAAATGTAGAGTTGTAAAATAATGTATAACCTAATAAGCAAATAATTAAACTCACGAAAAAAATTTATAAAACAAATAATAAATATACAGTTATAAAATAATATTTATATAATATTAAATAATGAATCTGAATTTAATAAACAAAAAATAAAAAATATGTAACTGATTTATGAAAATAAATAATAAATATATAATTATAAAATAATATATATATATATATATTAAATAATAAATTTATAATTATTAAAATAATATTCTTACCGCTATTAAATAATAAATTTATAAAAAAACTAACGATTTTTAACTTTCAAGCGCAAATGTATTTTGAAGCACAGGTACTTGTTCTTTCTTTCTCGTGAAATCTACATTTTTATAATCATCCGTCATTGTTTACTGATTGGAGTGACGGAAGGTGAAATGAAACTCATTTTCTGGAGGAATTAACTTACATATCGAAACGGGCTGCTTAATGATGTTAAACACCAAAAGGGGCTGAAAATGGCAAAATGCTGCATATAATTTGCTTATGCTGTTTTGAATTTTTATTTAAGTTGAAATTTTCTTGGGAGGATGATGTCTCTTCTACAATGTACTCTTGCAAGCAAAAGCTGAAGTCGTTTTTAAAACGTCAGAAGCTAGCTCAGCCTTAAATTTAGAAGTAAGTTTCATGATTTGTCTATTTCCTGAATTTTGGAAAACTAATGGAAACTTTATTGATGGGGTTCTTATCTTGAAACAGGAGGGATTGTAACCTGGGTTCTTGCCGAAGGATTCATGCTATCATGGGTTTTTATTAAGGTATATAACAATTTCTTTTCTTACCTCCTATTTTTTATGTGTTTGATAAGTTTTTATATCTAAATCATATATCTCACGAGAAAATTGATTTATTTCATAAAATATTTTAAAAATAAATTACTAGACCTGACAAGGGAATAATTTTTTTTTTGCTTAATTAGCAATTTTCTAACTTCATTCTCTTACCGGAAATTAGAAGAGAGGACACAAATAGGGACTCGAGCTCCTATGAGTTTCTTTTAGCCATGTAAATGGCAATCCCCTGCCTGGGCAATGTCTCATTTTTTTATTTTTTATTTTTATGAGTTAATGTTTGAAAGAAAGTTTGAATTCTGGCATCATACCTTCACATGATCCCATTCGAAAGATAGTGCTTATGAGAGCCTGATACAGTGGATTTTCATCCTTCTTGCATGAATTTTGATCTGAATGAATATCACAAAACTTTTTGCCTTTTTGCAGAACAAGCCTTTAATACCGAAGGTGGTTATGCTTTTTATCCCTGGTCTGGATGCAGCATTATACTTGTCACAGCCTAAGTTGCTTGCTAGTTTTAAAGACCGCTGTGGAAATCCAAGGGCACTTTTAGCTCTTAGGTTGGCAATGCTTCTGCTTTTTGTTCTGTTATTTCATGGTATTGTTGTGCCATTCTTTGCAATGCATCTAATGGATTTTGCTTTTTGCTTTTTTTTTTTGCTAGCTGTGTATCAGATGGAATGCAGACAATTGATGCACTTCTAACATGCAAGATGAAAAGGAAGAGAGATAGAGTTGATTCAGTTTCTAGGAAGCCCATCTATACGTCTGAACAAGGTTTTAATCTGTTTTAAAATCTTGGTTTATTTAAATTAATCGTTATAATATGTCGATTTCTTGTTTATGATAGAGTTGAGCTTTCTGAAAGTTTTAATGATTTCTTGGGAAAGTGCTAGTGTAACTTGTGTAAGTAGAATAACAAGCCAGAAATATTCCAAAATGAGAACTTTTGTCTTTCCAGGTGTCTCAGCAATTTGCTTGAGACAAAAACAAGAAACACAGGTTATTGGCATGCTAGTTCTTGGAATGTTACTTTGCCTATTACTCACCTTGGTATGGCTAGCATTCCTGTCTTTGTGTATGGCTCTTTTGATGGTGTAAATGCACACCAAATTGTTAGGTTACTTTTGTAGACATTTTATGTTCAAATGCAACTTGCAATTGCTGAAATTTAAGTGATGAAATTATTCCCTTCACAGACAAGCGGACACATTAGTGAGACCTTATGCGGGAAAATTGGTTGAACATTTTGAGTTTTATTATATTGTAGACCAACAATGTGACAGGACCCCCATTGTATTCATATAAAACTTCTTTAATTGTTTGGTTGGTTTTTCTTTTCACATGAAAATCTCTTTGGTGTAGGTTTTCTTCTTCTATTACTGCATTATTGTTGCTGGGTTTTATTAGAAGTGATGTGTGATCTCATGCAAATTATGCCAAAAAAAAAAAGATTTTCTTGAAATTGTGTCATTATATAATAATTTTTTCTGTGTTTGTTGCCTTCCCTGACTTTTATGTTTATGTTCTCAGCTTCATTTAGGTAATTACATTCCCTATAAACAGTTAATAAGTTCCTATAATGAGGATGATTTTGCAGGTGGTGCATTAACACAAAATTGTCCTTCAATTGACTTTAAATGTGAGGATTGCACAGCCATGAAATAATAAATAATTTCTTTTTAAGGATTTGCAATTTTGTATCAAGGTAATGAAAGGTTAAAGTCACTGTGCAGAAAAAATCAATTCTGGGACAGGCGATTTATCATCAGGGAAACTCATGAAAGATCTACGTTTTCCACCTAGATATTACACGCTTACTGCTAAACAACTGGAAGAAAATGGATATCATCAGCCAGGTGATTTGAGTTACTGATATTTTTAGTCATATTATCTCATAATGATCATTACTTATTTAAACAGTGGCCAGATCCATAACTTTTTATTGATTTTGTGCAGGTTTTCTTTCTACTCTACCTGCACCTTCAGGTTCCTATTCCTATGTTATGCTGGCACTTGATTGTGAAATGGTATGATGCCTCTTATGACTTGAAGATTGTAAAATGTTTTGAAATAACAGAATAGTCACTAAGATTCTGTATTTAAGTTTTTGCTTGTATAAATTTTTTAGTTAATTAGAGTGTCAGCTTAAAGAAAAATATCATGATTATTGCGTTTTGCTTTGATCTGTACTTGGGCGACTGCCTCCTCTTAAATTTCAGGAGTTGGACCTATGCTATCCATTTGGAATTATTAAACCCAAACCGTCAAGCATCCTCTTAGGGACTTCTCAGTTGCTAGTGTCCATTAATTTCAATGTTTTTAGCTTTAATTTTTACTGAACAAAGGGAACGATCACAAAGTTAGGTGTGATGTTTGAGCAGAGAGAATTGTCAAAGACTCTTAAATGAAATTGTCATTATTTTGCAGCTACTTTTGTTATTATTCTTCAACAAGTACCTTATTTTTTTCATTTGCCATCAAATTACACACAACTTTTATAGGATTTCTGAGTAATTAATTCAACGAAATAATCTTCATATTCTAACAAATTTAGCATTGTTGCGATATCTGTATTCTGTTCATTTGGCTGGCAATTGGCAGCTAATGATTGTTTTCTCCCTTAATTTTATTATGGTGTTTGCCTAACTTATTATTTGTTTCATTGTCTTTCTTCTCTAAGCATTTTGTTTATGATTTTCTCTTTTGCAGCCTTTTACATTCTCAAAATTTTGAATTTTTATTATACATAGAACTTGAAGATATTGTCAGTCCAAATCCAAAGTTTCCCTCCCCTACTATATAGATGTTTGAATTGACTATATATCTTCTTCTAACTCTAATAATCATTTGTGAGCTGTTACTCTTGACCTTTCTATAAGGTTTTCTTTATAAAATGAATTCTGATGGGCGAGTTTTCTTTTCCATAATTTCTTTTTCAGGCTTGTCTCTAGATCTCGCCCTTAAGTTCACTGTTGTCTGTCTACTGTGCATCGACAACCTTTAGTTATGTGTAGGGTACTGGCAACTTGGTTATGAATTATATTAATACAAATTGATACTCTACTGAGTTGCTTATTGGCACTCTTGTAGGAGGGAAGGAAATGGGAATAGGATAAGCCTAAGGAATAAATTGAGAAAGGAAGGACAGTTGCCTTCCTTTATGTTATTTTGGGATCATGGATTGAAAGGAATGTTTGCATTGACAGAAGAAGTAAGGGAACATGGAAGTTGTGAAATATCATTGCTGCTGCCTAATAAAGCTGTTAAAAGCCTCTTTTATAGTGTAACAGTCATTTGAGCAAGCACCAAAATGTTGAATAAATCAGTCAGCGTGATATGAAATCCTTGTAATTACCAAAATTTTGCGTTGGAACAATGCATATTGTGTTGATAACCTCAAATTATTTAGGTGCAAATCAGTTGATAAATAAAATTAAAGTGGCTTTTGAGATTCAAATTTCAAAATAAGCTAGAATATGTTATCACATCCCTCAAATCAAAGAATAATTTCACAGAGGAATGTCTGTCAAATCAGTGGATAAAACCATTTGTAATGCTTTTATTTTGGCTATAGATTTGTTGTGAATAGATGGATGTTGAGGGTGTATTTTTATTGACTTTGTTTGCTTTTCTCTTCTTGTTTATTCTCATAGTGTATTACAAGCGAGGGGTTTGAGTTGACGAGAGCAACCTTAGTGGATGCTATAGGACAGGTATGCTGAACAGCATTTATTTTTCTATTTTGAAAATGGAATTTTTGGTTCATACAGGTCTTGTGGCTCTTGCAATAAAACCTGCACTTAGAGGGCCCTATTTTGTGGCAGTTTCTATATGTTGACTTGCATAGGCAACATAATTTGAATGAAATTCCTTAAATGATCTATCCTTGGCTTTTAATAAAAAATAAAATAAAATAATTATTTACACCAGACAAGTTTCTTTTCAAACTTATTCATATGTGTTTAGCAATTTATTGGAAGATGTTCATGAATGCAAAGGTGTGCAACATTAAAAGGAAAATAAGGGTTGATACTATGATTGGGTTATTAGATAAATGTCTTCTGCTTTGTATTTTGCAGCCTTTCCAAACTATGTTTGAAAATATTTGTCATTGTTTGCAGAATTTGGTTTTGACAAATGAAGTGTTTTTGAAATTTGGTTCTAATTAAAAATATTCATGAAATTGTTGGAGACCAAACTTTTCTTATAAGTTATAGCTTTTTAAGTTTTTGGTTTGCTGCCAGTTGAAATTAGTTATGTTATTCTCAAAAATTTGTGTAACCTTTGCTGATCTTTTGCAGGTGGTACTGGACAAATTGGTTAAGCCAGCAAATGCTATTATTGACTACAATACAGGTGTTACTTATTAGACCCTACCAGAACTTTGTTTTTCCTTGATCTACATCAAAATGCTGAAGAGATTTTTAGTTCTGATATTTTGATATTCTATATAATTGAATGGATTATTCTTTGACCATTTTTTTTTCTTCTGATGGGGGAATGTCTCGACTGATTGTGAACAAAAGCCAAGTAGCATGACCATAGTTACTTCGTGTTCTGTGCGTTATTAGTGTGATATTTTCGGATTTTGCGTTTTGAATTTTGATATTCTTGCATTATCTTTTTTTTTCCTCCTATTCTGAGTATGGATTGAGTCGTTATGTCAGATATGCTAACAATATTGACTAATCTCTCCAATTCTCTTTCAGTCTCTTTCCATGGAAATTGCCTTTCTCTTATTAATTAATGCTAAATTGATTGTGCAGGTTTAGTGGAATCACGTATGAGATGTTGGATGGGGTAACTACAAGCCTTAAAGATGTTCAGGTTTGATACAAGTCCCTTTTAATTTTATGTTTGGTGCAAATGCATTTTTTTTTTTTTTTGTAACATTGCTTTACTAATAAATTTCTTCTGCTTAAGGTATTCCTTTTTTTTTTATATATATAAATTTACTGTTGCCTCCTTTATTCAGGAAGATATATTAAAGCTGGTTCACAAAGACACCATCCTGATAGGCCATTCCTTGGAAAATGATTTATCAGTTCTGAAGATCTCTAGTGAATTGGTAATTGATACTGCAATGTTGTACAAGCACCACAGAGGTGGATCTAATAGAACTGCACTTAAAGTTCTTGCCAAGAAATTTCTTTCTAGAGAGATACAGCAGTCAGGTGTTGGACATGACAGTATTGAAGACGCAAGAGCAACTATGGAACTGGCATTTCTAAAAATAAAAAATGGCATGTGAATCTTTTCAATTTTTGAATTTGCTTATTTGTATGCTATTTTATATTTTTTCAATCATTTTTTTTTCATGTCTCTGTCTCTTCTATGGGACCTGATTTTGGCACTCCTCCATTTATGCGGCGAAAGCTTCTTACCATTTTGAGTGAGTGTGGTAAAACATCCTCTGTCGTTGATGAGGTTTCCATAGTGAAGCGGTATGCTTCTGAGCCATCTCATGCAATTCCTGTGTCTTCCGATGATGATGCACTGTCAAAGGCCATTAAAGAGGTGTGGAATTAGATTTATCTTTAATTAATATCTTCTTTCTCTGTTCATTGCTTGCTGAACGGCTGTATACTGATTAACAGATTGGGGGTTGTAGGTGAAGAACGATAAGGTACAGTTTGTGTGGACCCAGCTCTCTAATTGAATTCCTATTTCAAGAAGCAAGCAGAGGATGAAGGAATGATTAATGCAAAACTTGCAGAGATGATATCGTTGCTTACATGTCAAAAGAAGTCTGCTAATGGAAAAGGCATCAAATGCAATTTGACATCAGAACTAAAGGAAATTATAACTCGGATGGATGCTAGGGTCCGTTGCCTTTCTCTGCATTGCCAACTAATATAATGTTCATAATTTGCACTGGACATGGAGATACAGCAATTGTCCGAAGGTTTGTATTTGTTATGTGGCTTAGGATGTATGTTTCAATTACCCTGCCATGTCTCTTTTTCTGCTCTTAATATTACTGAAATTCATGTTTTAAAGTTCTATTTTGTCCGACCTTTCATGTTAAATGAATTCTCAATTCGTGTTTTTGTCTTTTCTCCATTTTTTTGGAACATGGATGAAGATTGAGGAAAATGCATACAGAAAACAAAGAAACCATTATATGCCGTAAGAAGATAGTAAAGGTCTTGGAAGAGCTTCAGGCTCAAGCTGAAGTAGCCTTGTGTTTTGTTGGGGAGAAGAGCTGAACATGTGCTATATATATTTCAGTCGATTTTCTGCTGACCTTGTAATGCCATTTACTTCAGATTTTAGTACTAATTCAAGGTAATGTTTTTGGTGTAAAATATAGTATTCTTGCTGCTGACGCTGTAATGCCATTTACTGCTGATTTTAGTTGAATCTAACTCAAGTCCGGTGTAAAATAGTTATTCATTCAATGGAATGGAAATGTTGTAAATTAAGGGGGAGACTTGAAAATTTTACAGAAATGCCGTTCTATGTTAAATTTCCCCATCTGGTCTAGAGAAAAAAATATCATAGGGTCAGTGAGGGAAAGACGGCCTCTTGAGGTTTTGAATTTTCAACGGAGTTTTTATTTCTTCCAGAATCAGTTCTGAAAGATTCAATATTGAATATTTTGCTCAAAATACGCAACTGATTCTTGGATCAATATGGATTGAATTTGTCACTGAATATAGGAGAAAATGCTTAGTGGACCTCAAGTTGGTTTATCTGCTGATGAATTGTCGTATTATTACTGCCGCAACCGCAAAGTATACTGATCTTATAGTAAATTCCTCGAAGAAAGTAACAGCGGCAGCTTTGACTGTTATGTTAAATAATCTCCATTTCCACGATATTTTTACAGAGGTGAAGTATGTGATGCAGTTTTTCTACGGCAGGACAAGTTGGTTATAGCGTATCTATCTTTCCACGCCAGATAAACAGATGCTGATATGCCAGTCCGTTTCTGATTTTCTCCCCTTAATACAAGTCTAACAAAGTTTTTCAGTCCTGCTTTACTCCTTGTTTGGAAAATGGAGGAAAAGAGAAAATTGATTTGAACTAAATTTAGAGGACAGGGGTTTGATTTCAGAAAGGCTGGTTCAGCATTAGCTAACCAAAAGAGGATAATAATGCAAAATGGTCTCGTTTACTCGATTGATTTTATGAAACTTACCAAATGCAGATGAACATAAATCAGTATCACTTGTGCTTTCTCAGAAAATATTTACCAACATTGCAGCTGTATTAAAGCCAGGAACTGCTTAAACCAAGTTCAATGCAAATTCCAACCAAAACTCTTCAAGGATCAGTTGTAAATAGATTGTTGCAATAAGAGAGAGAATCAAAAGAATATCAAATGAAACAAAGAATGTCGCGCAAGCAGCAACACAGAGAAGCTGATAATGTTAAATAATTAGCAACTGTCCTGCTTTAACCTATCAGATGTCTTACTTTGCATAAACATTGAGAAATACTTATTTCAGCTGATAAGATCATACATTAGCATCCATCTTACTCCCACGCAAAAATATAAATACAGCAACTAAACAAAAGTTGAAGCTAAGCAAGATGCCGCTGCTTTAACCAAATGGTGCAGGTGAGTGGTCACCTCCATGCCGAAGCAACAATTAAGCTTTTGTCTTCCCACCCAAAAAGCAGGGCACCCATTTCCTCCTTCAACTTGTATCGATCACAATACTGCTGCTTTATAAGTTTCCGAATCATATCCACAATGCTAGGATCCATTGGACAAGAAGTGAACCCAGCCATCATCATTCTAGCTCTCCACTTACCTGCAACTTCATAGCGTTCAATCCTTTCATCTCCCTCACATGCTAGTATATTTACTATATCTCGTGCTAGGCAATGCCTTTCGACATTCATCCGGTCCTGACTTTCCCTTGGGAGAGTTGCATCGAGGGAGTCAAAGACAGCTGAGTAGTAATTGTATGCTTCTACGAACCTTGGCAAGAAGGGGGCAGTATTAGTGTTGACATCTTGTTCAACTACAGTTACAAGTTTTGGGTTAAGGCTCTTAACCATTCGGAGAAGTTGGTCTCTCTCATTTACTGTTGATACACTCTCGTCAGGCATGTGGTGGAGTTGGAAAGCAAAATTCACTACAAGTGCTTCCCCAGGCTTGCAGTTGAACATTGATGGACTAACAAATGAGGTCTTGGAGGCCAATGCATGGAACTCGAATGGCACCTTAAATGCTTCTGCTAGCTTCTCAAGCCTTTGTCCAATGATTTTCAGCCCACCAATAGGACGTTGAACTGATTCAGGATCATCGACCCCAGTTATTTTTAAGTGTGGTGGTTTACCCGGTTGATTGGCAAGTGTTTGTATCAGTGTTATGTATTGACTCCCTTGGTTTATGTCAAAATCTATTATATGAACTCTCTTTTCACCTTTAAATGCCTCAATCATTGCCCCATTTGCGGTCATAAATCCAAATTTAAAACATGGGCAAATCTCGAAAAGGATTTGCATAGCTGCAAGTCTATCAGAAGAAGGAGGCACCTTGCATTTCAGAGCTTTATAGAGATATTTGCCAGAGGAAGCCATACGAGCTGCAAGACCCTCAACCATGTAGGCAGCAATTCTATGAGGAGGATCTCCTTGAACTGAAACCTTCTGTCGGAGCTCATTTATTAAAGCTTCAGCTACCTCAAAATTTCCTTCTGCAATTGCATTAGCACAATCAAAAAGCAACTGCTTGGGAGTCCGAGGAGATAATTGTGATACTTCTTTATCACTACTGATGCTACTTAAGTTAGAATCCGAAGATGAGGACTCCTTGGGTGACTCATGAAACATCACATTCTGGATTGGTTCAGACCACTCTCCATCCATTTCCATGCTTTGATTATTTATAAACATGTCATCCTCGTCAAAATCTCCATTATCATCTAGTAGAGCTCTCTCAAGTTCTTGAAGCTTTAACCTCATCTCATCTGCATCATAGTCCACCAATTCTGGGCTTTGAACTTCCAAGTAATCTGATTCAGAACTGAACTGGTAGGTAACCTGGTGTCCCGTTAAAGCAAAATTGTTGTAGGGATCTTGGGTAGCCATAGAGGATTCTGAACCAGTTCTTAGCTGATAAGAAGATGCATCCTTTAGGCGAAGCGAACTCCCAGAAATGCTAGATGGATGTGTTAATTCTTCTGCAGGAGACTCAATGAAGTACTTCTCGTAACTCTCACTGGAGTAAGAATCAGTCATATACATGGTCCTCCGCTTATCAGGCCCAAACACCTGGGCAGACAAGCCAGAATTCTCATTGCTCCCATTCAGAGAGTATAGCTTATGATTTCGGTATGGTGTAGAAGAAAGCTCTACAGGTCTTACCAATGACATGATTTCTCTAAATCAACTCAGATTGAAGAACGACGGTTGTATCATATATAGTCTAGCCTGTATCAGTCACATTAATTTGACAAGGAAACAATTTGTTAACACTAGTCAAACATAGAAACCACCAAACAAACTAAGCTTATCTAGTTTTGATGGAATAAAAAGAATAAGCACCTCAATTCAGTCACTTGATAGAGTTCTCTCAGCAGATCTGTAAAATGCCTGTATTCACAAGCAGGAAATGGCATAAGGAAAAAAAAAATTGAGTGAAGCACCACCAAAAGGAATGCAACTGCATAAATAGCTATAGAAATTGTGTGAGCATACGCTTGTACATCTACATATGCGTGTTTATGAAAGAGAGGAGATCTGAATGCGTCTTCGCAGAAATATGAGTATTAAATTAGAGGAAAATTTGAGTAGTGTTTTCAGCTTAATCCTTTAGGAAAAGGAAGCTCTATTAAAGCATATATCCAGAACTACACTTAAATTTCAGAAGGGAATTATTCATGTTATAATAAGCTATCTGATAACCCAAATTTTGGGTGCTTGACTCTAGGATGGGTAAGAGTTCAAAATTTTAGTCCTCTTTCAAGCAACTCAGAACATTACTTCAAATACTTCAATAAAGGTCTATTATCTTGATCATAATATATAGCATTAAACCTTTCAATTGGTTGACCACAAATTCCTTTCAAGACAGACTCCATTTTCAAGCTCAAGAAAGAAAATTTGACAGTTTATGAAGCACATCATATTCCCAGAAATACAAAAACTTGATCCGTACTGAAGATATCATCAATAAATTGCAATTCCCGATACAGCCACAGGAACCAGTTTAACAAAGAGATCTTAAACAAATTAACTCATTTGATTCTGTCACATGGAAAGCTCACGACATTGATGGACAAAGAGCACAGTTCAATTAGATAAACAGTAGTTCGACAAGTAGAAAGTTTTTTAATCAAATCAAAATCATAGTTGCTAGACTCATCAGCTAGGAGATATAATTGATCTAGCCTTTCCAACAAGAAAAGTTTCATAGTCAATCAAGAAACAGAAATTTTAAAGAGAGAGAGAGAGAGAACAGTCAGCAAAAATACAGTAGAAATCTCAACAAAGAGGCATCTTCAAAGGAGAGATCCATAGTAAATTCACAGAGAAAACAATCAACTAGGAATGACTTAAATCACCCAAGTTAATTAACTGTTCAACAATAAGGTAGGGAGAAAGGGAAGATATGCACCTGATGTTGTAGGAGAAATAACTCAAGAAAGAGCAACAAGGGTTATATCAAAAGCTAATCTTGCAATTCAGTGGATAACCAGATGTGCCTCAAGATTGGCTTTGAAGGAAAGGAAGAAGAAGAAACATAGGCTTTCAGCCTTCGACTATAAACACAAAAGTAATTAAAAGAGAAATCAAAGCGAACTTCCCTCTTTATGCAATTATTACAATTTAAAAAAAAAAGAAAAAGAAAAAATCCTTTGGATTGTAAGATTAGGTAGGTTGAAATACAACAAATCACATAAAAAAAAAAAAAAGAAAGTCGACAGAAGCAAAGGGAAAAACAAAACTTCAACAAATCATTAATAAAATAAAGAACAAGGACCCAGATAAGTTAAAAAAAAAGAAGAAATTGGAAAACAACAATGGGTAGAAGTGTCCAAGAATTTGAATAAATTGAAAATTCCAAAAACCCAGATCTTATTCCACAAAATTTCAAAGAATATAATCTTCAGGAATCTAAAGAAAAAACTAATGGGAAAATAAGTGAGAAACTGACCAATTGTTAAAGAAAGAAACTTGTTGGTCTTCCCCCACAAAAGCTTGTTGCTTTTCCTTCAATTCAAACTCCGTTGTTTTTTTAAGTCTATGGGTTGAAGCTTGAAACTGTGGATGCCTTCTCTTTTTTCTGCATGCTTATACCAACCAATGGCTGACTAAGTTGTCAAATACTCCTCATCGTCATCATCATCCTATATGGGATTTCCACTTCCACCGCTCAATCCTCACCGTTCAATTCAAGTACCTTACATGGGTTGGCATTATTGACTTGCTTCTGCCTTAACTATAATCTACCGACAGGATCTTGAAATTATCTTTTTCAATTAAATCCTTTTTTTGGTTTGTTTAAGGAAGGCTCATTGATTGCAAAATAAAAAAGGAAAAAAAAAAAATCCAACGTACGAAAGATTCCCAATTCCTCGCTATGTTATTTCTTGGTCAGATCGGATGGGTCTAACCTCATAATAAGGGCTCATTGATTATTAAACTAACCAATTAAACATGTACTTCCTATGTTCAAAAATAATTTCATTTATTAAAACTAACAATACATATACTAAGGGCTCATTGATTATTAAACTAACCAATTAAACATGTACTTCCTATCTTTAAAAATAATTTCATTTATTAACACTAACAATATATATATTAATTGTTAAAAACTATAGAAAATAAAAAAGTAAAAAAATTTACAGTATTTATGTTAATAGCATAATAAATCAGTTCAATGTTAACAAATTTAATAATATTATAGTGACTAGAATATTTATGAATAATTTGATTTGTTATCTGTTGGATTGAATATGCTTTTTACGTCTAAATTGCTTACACAAAAATAAAATGTTCCAACAAGATAACAAAAAATAAAATATTGTAACAAAATGATGAAAAGCCAAATATCGCAATAAGACGAAAAAATCATGAAAAATAAAATAAAAATATTGATATACATGGAATAATTACTTATTTTATAAAAAAATTGATAAAAAAAAATGTGAAAAAGTGATTTTAGACTAAAAATTACCATTCCTTAACAAAGATGATAACTAGAAAGAGAAACGCGAGAAAAATTGAGAGAAAATGAGACTCGAATTTAAAAAAACAAAAGTACTTCCTATATTATAAGGAAAAAAAATATTTTCTATTTTTGTATGTCATGAATTATAATTTATTTATTTTAATATGTTTAATTATAATTATTTTTTAAAGTTTTTCTTTTTTATAAATATGAACTATGAATTTTTAATTACTTTTTATTTATTTATAAATTATTATTATTTATTATATGGTGTATGGAATGGTGATGAAAGGGATTATCCAAAACATAAGAAATGGGGACATGGGTGGAAAAATAGAAGCAACAACACTGACGGTGCAGTGATATATATATATACTAAATTCGACAATTGTACGGTTGTAGTTGAAATATGTTACATTGATCCTTAAATTTTAGAGAGTTTTTGTAGTGTATATTCACTTTTATCTAGTAACCCTTGAAATTAATAGTTAAAAATATAATATTTTTTTGAAATTAAAAATTAAAAATCTAATAATTTTAAATATAATTGTACCACAAAAAA
>CATIWF010080174.1:10000-16119 GCA_949630135.1 Balakata baccata | reverse complement strand
GGCCGAGCCTCACCAATCTCTCTCCTTGCATTGCACATATGTATAGGAACATGGCATTTGTAATTTGGGTTGTCTATCTGCATATGTATAAATTAGTAAATATGTAATAGTGGTATATGTGATGCTTAGCTGTCAAATGTTGCAAAGTGATAATCTTATATGATTCAAAAAAAAAAAAAAACAAAATTATCCCTTATTATAAACAGGACTATGTTCCATTATATGCAATATACGACAACATGATATAAGTATAAGTGATATCCATAGGTATAAGGTGTTACATGGAGATATTGTGACTACCCTCCAGCATACCAGTTTTGAACAATTAGTTTCTTCAGCACTTAGCCTAGAGAAGAGAAAGAAAAGAAGGAAGGAAGAATCTTCTAAAAAGCCAGCTACTTCTAAGACTCAATCCACTAGAAAGAAGAGTCATTTCCTTACTAGCCATTCATATGATAGAGGACGGGGAAACGGTCCCAGCTATTCACCAACGAGATCTATTAGAAGAGGACAGCCCTTTAAAGCACCTTTCGCTATAGCTAGTTCACAGCCTCAAGTTGGTAAGCTATACTAGTATGTAGCATTTGCAATAGGAGTCACCAAGGGGAATGCTAGCGTGCCACAGGTGCTTGCCTTAGATGTGGGTCAAAAGAACACTTACGGAAGGATTGTCCACTTCTGATTGGTAGTACCATTGCTCAAACATCTAGATTAGCCCCTACTCATCCTAGGATATAGTCTAGAAGAGGACCAGGTCGACCTAGACAGGCAGCTTTTGCAACAATAAATAGACTGGGGTCCAGCAAAACTCTAGCTAGAGTATAACACCCTCCCATATAGCATACTAGCTCGCTATATGAGGGAGTGTTACTGCATACATGTTACTATTCTTACTATTATACTTCTTTTAGTTTTTATAATAATAATAATAATACTAATAATAATAATAATAATAATAATAATCGATAATATAAAACCATAAATCGTATATATGATACGTCCCATGCATAAATATGACAACTAAACTGTATCATCTGTAATCTAGGGCTAAACATGCCCAACATAAAACATCCATACAAACTATAATCTGAAATACCCTTTAAAATAAAATCCAATGTTATCCCAAAATGAATAATATGAAAACAAATGCATGAATGTGAGCTGACTTTGGATTTGACTCTTTGACTGGCTCTGCGTGCAGAAAACCCACACGTTAAGCTATCCAAACTTAGTGGTACATATAATCATATAAATTTTATCATGCATATCATTCCAACATATCATAATATCATATTATTACAAGTCTTACATATACCAAATCATATCAATCATCATCATGATATCATGCCAAATATCATACAAACAATACCTATAGTGTACCTGGAAAGCAAAAACCATTTCCTATAATCATAAGAACAACAATATCAATTCCTCTTTCTTGTTTATTCATTTAATTTGCCCAGTTACTCTATACTAGACTAGTAGATATGAGTTGTGAATGGGGGAGCTCTCGGAGCTGAAGCCACCCTACCCACCTAGTCATAACTGTCTGTATCTCTACCTGAGTCAAGAATGCTCTCGGAGCTGAAGCTAACTTGACTCATAACTGTATAAAATAATTGCTAGCATGATGGGTCAAGGGTGCCATTAAAGCTGAAGCCACCTTGCTCTATAAAAAAACGTATGAGAAATCCTACGGTACTATAACCACCCTTAATGGTGCACCATTTATCCTATAGTCAAACCTAGTACGAGTAAGTGCATTTTAGTCATTTCCACTTTATTCACATGAATAATATCCCACGTTCATAAGACAACATTTCCATGATATTCGCATAGCCACTTATCACATATTAATATTCGTATCATCATTTTCATATATCATCATATACATGTCCATTTAACTCATGTCATGTCATAGCATATAGTACATCGTACCATGATCAACATGTTAGATATGTGCCCAAAAGGCAATCGCCTTAAGCACTTAGTGTACACATTCATAAAGGCATTCTTTCATTATATTAGTATTCATTTGCATATGAATTGATATAGATCTTAAACTGATTAATGAAAGTCCATGATTGAAACATAACATGAAGGAAATCATGATGGGATCATGATAATGAGATTCCTATCATGTGTAATTATGTTTGTATCTAAATTATCCCTAGTCATAGGATTAAATTATCTCATAAGCTGTGAGCATGAGATGTTCAACGTTAACATGTGGATGCTTGCTAAGAGTAGTCGAGTACATTGGATGACCTGCTATGAGACAATCATATGGATTATCTATTCAAGTGTCAATGATTGTCTCATCATAGCAATGGTGCATGTATCCTTAGACTTGAGGTACTCAAGGATATCTTGGATACTGATTCTGTGTTTTGACTCCATTCCTTGTTGCCTCATAGAGGTCGCTCATAGGGTGGTGATTGGGTGTAGCTTGAGGTATTCGAAGGTAATTGGGTAGCCAATAGAGGATTCACTGCTCCTGATAAAGGGAGAGTATACCCATGGCCTCTTGTTGGGATCATTACTTGGGAATCTCTAGCTAGAGTGGAACTGCCATAAAGATGGTCTTCAGTGACATGTCTAATTGAGTAATGAGTTTCAGTGAAAAGATCTAAAATCACTTGGGCTAGGTGTGATGTAGTCAGTCTAGCGGGAGCTAACACATAGTCCATGCTCTGAACCGAGTGGGGTATAGAATGGTGAAAGGACGAGTTGCACATATTGTTGTCTATGGAAAGGTTCGTAGTTAAACCATGACTTTCCGGTCAATTGGGGATAATGATGTGTTGCTAGATACCGCTCATGATTTGCTTAAATTATTTGATAATTTAAGTGGCCAACATAACCAGGAACCTAATGGGTCGCACGCTTTGGAGATGTAAAGAATGAGTAAAATGGCTTTGGATGGGATCCAAAATATGAGAAAATTATTTTGAGTCGGTTCGCGATAAGATCGCGGAAAAAAAATCGTTCAGGGGAATTGACGGGCCCGTAAGGGCCCGCTGGCTTGGCAGGCCTGCCAGGCAGGCCAGCTGGGCCTGCTCAGCAATCCAGGCGGGCTGCTGTGCGCGCCGCAAGTGGCACTAAATGGCCCTAAATGGCCATTTAATCATTTTCACTATTCATAACTCCCTATTTTCTCCTCTCTTAATTTTTGCTCTATGAATTTGAAATTCTTTTGGATCTAAAAGACCCCAAAAAATAAAAAATAGACAATAAAAAATTATTGGGAGAAAAAAAAATTAAAAGGTTAATTTTTTCTCTCAAAGGAGCACACAACATTACTAGCATTTTGAGGTGTGATCAAGCCATCTCCCTCGTGGTTTCATTCTTTCTTCTTCGCGTGGATATTGTTAGAGACAATCCTAGATTGGATTGTTGTGGTTTGCTACAACCCAACAAGGTGAGAAGTTGAAAAAAATCAAGAAATTATAAAGGTATAAATTCTGAATTTTCTTTAGTTAAATTAATTTTAATTGGCACATGTATAATCCTTTGATTCGGGTTTTGAAAAATTTTATTTTCCGCTGCGTAACATGTATGTGATACATGCTCAAAACCCATCATATGGCATAGGCCTTGGCTGGGGCCCGGCCTTGTCCTGGCATGTTGACTGTCTCAAAAGTGGCCCTAGTGTTGCCTAGACAGCCATCTCTAGCCTATGTAAGGTGTTGAGGCTTTGGTTTGAGCCGGTGCATTGTCATTTATCATAGGACATTCCTTCTTCATATGGCTCTACTGGCCACACCTGAAACAAGTCTTAGTGGAATGTCTGCACTCCTCATGATGGCATATGTCACAGTACCACATAAAAGAGCATCCTCTCTAGACCGAGTTTGGGACCTACCAACAGTTGATATAGTACTAGAGGGATGTCCCCTCCTTTGGAAACCACTCTAGTGATGGCCCTGATAAGAGCGGCCCTTCTTACCTGTATGCTGGGTTGTTGTGATCGTATGCCTCTTGCTCTTATCTTCCACTCTCTTGCTCTTTCTTTGCTCCAAAGTGAGAGCAGTTGAAATCAGGTCTGCATAGTCATTGTGGTGAAAATAAGAAATCACATCCCTAATCTCACCACTAAACCTATCCTCAAACCGTCGGCACATATCACTCTCTGTGCTGACCAACTCTAGGGCATATCTACTCAACCGAGTAAATTCTGTCTCATAGTCCATAACCCACATTTTCCTTTGCTTGAGAGTCATAAACTTCCTTTTCTGCTCGTCTAGATATATTTGCGGTATATAACGGACTGTGAACTGCTCCACAAAGTAATTCCATGCCACTTGCACCCCTAGTCTTCTAAGGACTGTCTTCCACCATCATATGCATCAGACTGGAGTAGAGACATAGTAAATCTGGATCGGTCCTCCTTCAGGACCTACAGCTCTTTAAAGACCCTCTTAGTCTAGTCCAGCCACTGCTCGGCATCTGCCGGATCACCAGTCATCTTACCCGAGAAGACTGTGGCCCCATGTTTCTTGAGTCTGTCAATCTGGTTGACTAGCTTCAACAGTGGAGGTGGAGGCGGAGCAAGAGCCTGTTGTGGCACTACTAGGACAATCTACTGCAACAGACCAGTCATCTGCTGCATAAGTGGGATTTGGCCTTAATCGGCTTGTCCAGCTGGCTGATTCAAATCCTAAACTCCCTGAGGACCCTAAACACTGCCCATACTGGGCTCACAGCGTGCCCCAGCACCTTCTGAGTCTCCCTCCTTAGAAAGGACACAATACTCAGATTCTGCCATCGCTCACATTATCCTACAAGTTGACAGAAAAGCAGCCTTTGCCAAAGTCAGATGCTATATGTGAATGCAATGCATGATAAACCTATAACCCACTTAGGTCTAGAACTGCCTAAACCAGAGCTCTGATACCAATAAATGTAATATCCTCCTATATAGCATACCAAGCTACTATATGAAGAATTGCTACTACATACATATTACTGATCATTTAACCGTTATTCCCTTTTTATTTTTTACCATTTGAACATACTATGATATCATTCATATGATAATCCCTAACATCATGTAACAATATAAATAATTATCATGCATTCATGCTTATTAAAAAAATATGTAATCAATAAGTCTGTAATCAGTGCTACACACGCCCAAAATGAAACAACCATACAAGATCTTAAAACCATAAATTCATAATGCAAAAATCCTTATTAAAACAAATGTCCAATATCCCAAAATGCATGAATAAAGTAGGATGCATAAAATATGAGATGACTTTGAATCTGGATGCTCTGACTAGCTCGACTTTTTTGTGTCAACTCCTCCTGAGGCTCCGGACCTGCGTGCAGGAAACCCATACGCTAAGCTATCCAAGCTTAGTAGTAAATATAATCATATAAATTCTATCATACATGTCATACAACTTCAATTCATATAATCCATGGTATAACACAACTCTTCATTTATTAGTTCATGTTAATCATAGCCATGTGATCACACCAGTCAATCCATTAAATAATAATAGTAGCATATCTAGTAAGCGGAAGCCATTCCTGTATTCATAGACACTGTAACACAATTTGATGTTTTCCGTTCATCCAATTAATTTGCCCAATTACTTTATACTAGACTACCAGATACGAGTCATGAATAGGGGCGCTCTCGAAATTGAAGCCACCCTACCCACCTAACCATGACTGCTTGAATATGTATATGAGTTAAGTGCACTTTCGGAGCTGAAGCCAACTTAACTAAAAAATAAGTATTTGCTAGTATAAAGGGTCAAAGGCGCTTTCGGAGTTATAGCCACCTTGCTCGGAAATAAACAGATGAATAATCCTACAGTACCATAACCACCCTTAATGGCATGTCACCTATCCTATAGTCAATGCTAGCATGAGTAAGGGAATTTTAGCCTTTTTCTTCATAATCGCATGAGCCATAATCCATGGTTAAAATAGCATTTCTGTGATATCGCATAGCAACTTAACCATTGTAACATATTATCATTCATATCATCATTTCCATATCGTATCACATCATAATCCTTGTATCATCATATATATGTCTATTTATCTCATGTCATGAGATAGCCATAGTACATAATGTCATTATCAACACATCCAACGGAATT
>CATIWF010080174.1:0-5000 GCA_949630135.1 Balakata baccata | reverse complement strand
ATCTTCAATTTATTTTCTTTTAAAATATTTCTCAATAACCTACATGCAAAGTTGAAAACAATAAATAATATTGATAATATACGTCAATAGGTATTGGACTAACAAATATTTTATTTAATTTTTTATAATGAAAAATAATATTATATATATATGATTTCATTCCAATAAAGAAAATGAATGCAATTAACAAAAGATATAGGTATCTAATTAACAAAAAAATAAGATTCCAATTAAGAAAAAGGAAAGGGCCAAAATCAACAAAATTGGGGATTTAGGGATATTTAATTAACAAAAGAAATATTTTAATTTTACTCTATTCAATCTATTGGTTCGGCAAAATTTAAATGAGAAAAGACAAAAAAGATAATGGACCATGAGAAAGAGGAAAAGACAAATATATAATTTCCAATTTAGGAATTTTTTTCTCTCAAAGAAATAAAATTACAAAATTATTGATGAGTAGATCCACTAATGTCTCCAAAAGCACCTATGCACATGAAGACATTTTGGGAATTTAGATTTTAAAAAAGGAGTAGATAACCATGTGCAGGTAATAGAAGTTTTTGCCTTTTAGTTTTTGGAATTTTAGGGTTTATTTTTAATTTTTCAAATAAATGGATCACGTGCTGGACATGTTTTAGATTTTAGCAAACTCACTCATATCTTTAATTTTTTATTTTTGTAACCATCTTATGTAGTCTTATTTCCCTTACATTTCATTATAATATATTATAAAATATTTTTTTTATTAATGTATATCTTAAATATCCTATTTAGAGTGGTATAATAAAATAGTTTTTTAATTTTTTTTAGTATCATTTAATTGCCTCTAAGAGTGGGTTGTGGGAGTAAATATTAATTTATATACTATTAAATATATTTTAAAAAATTTAAAGAAATTGCACCTCTATCTATTTTATTTATGGAACAAATATTAAAAATAATATAAATTTATATAGTATTATATATTTTGAAAAATTCAAGAGCCCCTTAGGCGAATGTGAACGATAAAGAATAATATTTGACTGGCGAGAAAGCATATGAATAACTATAAACAATTACTGACCAGCGAATGTCGGGATTCATAATTTCATATGGCGGAAATTACAAGACGAGACCCAGTCATATATATATAGAGAGAGAGAGAGAGAGAGAGAGAGAGAGAGAGAGAGAATTACCGTTGCCAGAAATAAAAGATTAACTCAAAATCGGTGCTCAAGAGCATAGGAGAAAACAAACAAGTGATGCATAGTATAAAATTTAATTCAGTTTTATTCTTCACTATCAGGGTCAATTTCGTATATAGTAATCGCAATAAAATTATAAAATACTTTTGCATCTTAAAAAATTATTTATTAAAAAAATTATTTAACTATATTTTTAAAATCATTAAAATTACTTCTAGTCAATTATTATATATAAATGATTGAAAATTTAAGGTGAGAGTTGTGTTACTAATATTTGACATATCAATTGATATATTACTAAAATATATTAAAAGCAATTTTAATAAAATAAAAATATAAAAAATTGATTTTTTTTTAAGAAAAAATTTATAATTTCACTAAAAGCAAAAATTCACTAAATGTAGGTGAAATTAACTCTCACTTCACTTCCACTCTATCTCCAGTGTTTGCGTCTTTTTCTCAACTATCCATTTTTAAGAAAAATTTAGGAAACTTCTTCGAACTTTCTCACTAAACTGTCGGTAGAACTGTCTTCCTTAAAGTTTTGGTGTTTTCACTTAATATATACTTGCTTGCTAGACTTTAATTTTTTTACACGCATTAACAAATTTTTAATTTTCTAAAAAAAACAAATTTAAACAAATTATTGTGTTAATTATGAACATATTAAAAGTTAAAATAAACAATAATTTATATTTATCAATAATAAAGAAAATAAACAAGAATTTTTTTTTTTTGAAACAAAACAAAAATATAATAAAAATTAATAAATTTGTTTTACTTAAAAACGATATAATTTGAGATGAATACATAAATAAATCTATACTTGTGTCAGGTTGATCATGCAAGCTCAAATTCAAGTTAGTTTTTGGGCAAGTTCAATAAATATAAATTAATTCTTAGATATTTAAATTAAATACTATTCATTGGAGAATTTAAAATATTATACACTGGCACTTTAGTAATTACAGTAGATTTCCAAAAGTAACCTGGGTACAAAACGACGTCGCACTGCATTTATGATTATCTCCGGCTTATCCTTCCCCGCACGACCCTTCTGAGCTGTGTTATACGAAACATGCATGGGTCATTCATTTTTTTTTTTTTTACTTTTTTAGGTCATTTATGTTTCTTTGTTTAGTTATTTGTTTTATTATTATTATTGTTTTCAAAATCATCTGAGTTTTGGGTGTTACACTGTTCTTTTCCCTATCCTTACTTTATATATGATATTTGCTCATATGATTCTAATAGTATTCTTTTAAATTTGTTTTTTATTCAGCTACGTATAGTTTTCATTTTTGTTTTCTTTTTTTTTTTCAAATATACCTTACATCAACTTGTTCAATTTTTTTTATCATATTATTCGTTATCTTTTTCCGTTTTGTTGACGTTAGTTATATCTTTTGCATGTGCTCTTTCTTCATTCCAATTAGTGGCGGATAAAAAAAAAAATTTTAATGGGATGACAAATTTGTAAAGTAAAAAAAAAAATTATAAATAAAATTTAGTATAATGAATAAAAATCTAAATTACAATTTGTTGATACAAAGGGAAGAAGTGAAAAAAATTACAATAGTTATCGACGAGTTCTCATATTTTGAAAATGATTTATTAGACCGTCATTGCTAACATTTAAAGATAATTTTTTTACTACAAAAGTGATTTAACATGAAATAGATTTAGTAGAAGAGAAATATTTTGGTAGACTATATTTATCATGTCATTCATATATTAAACTAATCATTTATTGACATGCATTTAATTGTATTCTTTTAGTAGAATACTACAATAAACAATATTAACTACAATATAAATATTAAAATTATAAGCTAAAGCTACAAAATTATGGAATAAGTCAAAAAAAAAAAATTAGAAATATACATACTTGATATTTGAAATATGATTAAAACACTGATAAATTTAATATTTGGAAATGCAATTTTACATATTCATATTTTTTTTATTATTATATATAAAAGAAAATTTCTAATTTTTTTTGGTATTTGGGGTGGATTACACCAGCGGTACTCCAACTATATAAATTGTAACAATTCAGTATTTCAAAAATTATTTTTAGTTATAAAATAAAAGTTGAGGTTATTTTATATTACAAATAATATTTAAGATACTTAGTTGTTGCAATTTATATAGTTGAAGTACCACCAGTGTAATTCACCCCATTATAGCATGTAGATCTGCTAGTGATTCCAATGTGTATTTTAATATCACTTATTTTACATATGAAATAATAGAAAATGATCAATATGCATGTCTATACTCTTGAAGGTATATATTAAATGTGTTTTTTAATTAATATTAAAATAATTTTTCAAATAAGGTAAGTAAGAAATAGTGAAAAAAATATTTAGAGTATGTTAGGAAATACTTGAATACTACTGTTTTTATATTTATCTAATATTTATTATATTATCTCTAACCCCAATACTGTCTCTTTGCATGCATCCATTATTTTTATTAGTGGAAAAATTAAGATGCATGGTCTATGGAAAAGATGTTAGCAAAATAGGGGGAAAAATGATATCAAGACATAAGATGCATTGTAAATGAGTCAGAAAAAAATAAATGGAATATATATCAACATCTACAGCATTAAAATATGAATAAATTGTTATTTGTATGTATTGCCTTCAACGTAGAGAATAACGCATAATGCCACATTATATTATGGTTTATTTGGTGAAAATACATATAGTGGCTATAAGCCTATAAATATACAGTAAAAGAAAGAGGAAGAAGTGAAAAAGGACAAAATAGCGAAGTACCTGAATTTCACTTTAACTTTTTTTTTTCTTTCAAACTTTATTAATATTTATATATTATGCAGAATTCATTTATTTTTTGAGTTTAAATTTTTTTTACGGTATATGTTTATATATTTTATGTTTGGTCAGAAGTTTGAACTGCTTATGTGAGCTTAACTCAACCCAAAATCCAAATTGGATTATTATAAAAGAAATTTTTTGGAAAATAACTTCTTCATTAACTTCCATCTCTCTCTCTAAAAATTTTATGGGGATTTTCTTTTATCCCAATTTATAAAAGACGATCAAGGGTGTTCATACCGTGAATTGTGCTCCGGATTCTAGTAACCGGTGTTTCCGAAATATTGAAAACACAAAATTCACACTTCAACAAGAAAATTTCTACTGCCAATCTCGATTTACAATGGTATTCAAGCTTGAAATCGTGTTTTTGTGTTTGAATTCGTGATTAAAATGTTGATTTTGTCATAATCTATGAAAATTCACAAAAATTCCAAATTTTTTTCAATTTTTTGAGAAACTTTTTCTCCGTTTCATGGTACATATTTGGTATGGTTGGAATGTAACACCCTCCTATATAGCAGACTTGACCGCTATATAAGGGAGTGCTACCACATACTTGTCACTATCCTTACCAGTGTTGTTAAAACCGGACCGGACCGGCCGGTTCAACCGGGAACCGGCCCTCAGACCGGTCGGTTTTATACCCTTAAACCGGAAATCATTTAGACCAGTCAGAAAATCGTTGAACCGGCCGGTCCAACCGTAAAACCGGTCAATCCGGTCAGGATTTACCGGTCTGACCGGATGAAAAACATGAAAATTGATTGTTGCTGCTGGTGGGATTCGAACCCATGATGAGAGGAAAGATATTGAAGCTTTAACCATTGCACCACAACAGTTGTTGTGTCAAATAGTTAGTATATATATATATATATAATTATATATATTAACAATATTTATTTAATTATATCTACTAATTTTTTTTAGTAATTTATATATTAGAAATTTTCGCATAACACAAATG
>CATIWF010080163.1:0-16913 GCA_949630135.1 Balakata baccata | reverse complement strand
ATCATGTTTATGGCATGTTAAACATACATCTATATATAGACATCCGTTCAATAGTTACTATAACTATATGACATTATTATGGACAACTTAACATCAATCCCTCGAGCCAAGGAAGGATTGACTAGGTCTAACCTATGTAGATGCATGAATTACAACATTTAAAATAGAAATCAAATTCCTATTTCTATGTCTTCTTGTAAATGGCGCCAACTCCTTTTGCTTTTTACTCCTTGCATTTCCATCTATCCTAGTCCTATGTAATCTAATTACATAATTCAAAAGAGAAAACCTTAATGTACATGTGAGGGGAGTGAAATGAGAAAAGAAATACATGAGAAAGAAAAGGAAGCAGGGACACGCATCTCCTATTTACTATAAAATGAAAATAAATCATGCATGCTCAATCACATTGGGCCTAAGTTCATAATCATCATCATATCTTTCCATACACCTCTAACACACATTCTCTAATAAATAAGGTAGTGATAATTTTGGATTCTAAATTTGAAAGTCAGTTTCAACACTTTAACCAAAATTGCTTACTTATGTTGTTTCGGTTAGATCAATTTTACATGTCATTTTAATATGGAAATTAATATTTAATAAAATTAATTAAATTCCATATTTCTAAAAATTAATTCAAAATTATTCTAGCTAAAAATTATGCTATTATGATGTCAAAAATTAAATAATTTAATTCTTACATACATACCATATTCTAGTCATACTAGATATTAATTTGCTCACCTTAAATTACTTCAAAATTAATTTCCAAAAATTTCTCAAATGTTTAGAACCTTATATCATCAGTCTAAGCATTTTTAGGTCAGCTCAAGTCTATCAAAATAATTTTAGCACAAGCCAAAATCATCAAGATAAACGAACCGACACATTAGACATATAAAATGACTGATTTATAATCTAGAATTAATTTGGAAATCTAAATTCGAGTAAAATAATTTTGGCATGTATTTAACATCAAAATAAAATATTAAATATCACATAAAAATATTCTAAGGTGCTGGAACCAAAATATACACTTACAAAAAAAAATTCAAACAAAATAGTCATACCGGGTGTACTAAAACAGACCTGTTTTGGTATTTGTTTGAAAAATTCATTAAAATAATTTTTAATTAATTATTGGATAGTTATAGATACTTAAACACATTCTAAATATGTTTAAATAAATTTTCCATAATTAAATTACAGAAAAAAATGATCAGCCCCGTGATTAAACCAAATAACATCACATGTTCATTAACAATGTAATTTTCAGCAATATTGTAATAAATTCAAAATTAATTATTTGAATCACATTCAAATCATTTTTTATTCAAAATAATCATTCTTAATCATCCCATGATCAAATTATTGAAAGAAAGATATATAAAATAAATTTTATAAATTAATTTCAATTTTTCAAATCAATATAACCAAAATCGTTAAAACCGTGCAATCCAATTGCACCTTAAATTAAAATTAATTTTAATGGACATAAGAGGGCTTTGATACCAATATTGGATTTTGAGGATGAATCGCATTCATAAAATAGCAGTGGAAATTAAAAGATCAAAATCCAGATCAAAAGATTCTACTTGTACCATTAAAACTAATTCAAATAAAATTAGTTAGAAATTATACCTTTTAATTTTTTGAACCAATTCTTCAAGTTTCCTTCTTGTTGGGTTGTAGCAAATCACAATAATCCAATTTTGGATCATCTCTAATGATAATCCACACAAAAATAGAAGAAAAAAACTACAAAAGTGATGGTTTGAACACACAAAATTGGCTACCATAGTGTTTGTTCTTTGAGAAAATTTCTAAGAAAATTAGCTATTAATTTTCTATGGAGGCTCTTCAGCTTTTTTATTATGAAAAATACTATTTATAGGTGTTTCCAAATACCATAGGGTTGGAAAATTTACCAAAATAGTTTTACAAAACAATTTGGCATTTTAGGCCAAATTGGTCAAAATGCATGTTTCCTGCACACTGGGCTTGCCCAGCACACAAGCCCATGGCAGGCCAGTGGCCAGCAACGGGCCCTAGACTTCCCCCTTGCAATTTTTTTGGATTTTTCCTGTGATCCCATCATCATCCAACCCCAAATAATTTTATCATATTTTTGGATCTCATCCAAGACCATTTTACTCATTCTTCATACTTCCAATGCATGTGAGCCATTAAATTTCCAATTACGTTGGCCACCTAAATTAACAATTAATTTGAGCAAATCATGAGCATTATCAAATAATACATGATGACCCCCATTTGACTGAAAAGTTAGTAGTTTGATTACAAACCTTTCCATAGACAATAATATGATCAATTCGTCCTTTTACCATCCTATACCCCAATCAGTTCAGAGCATAGACTATGTGTCAACTACCGCTAGAATGACTACGTCACACCTGGCCCAAGTGATATTAGATCTTGTCCTTATTACTCTATTAGACATGTCACTGAAGACCATCTTCAGTACGTTTCCACTCTAGCTAGAGATTCCCGAGTAATGATCTCGATAAGAGGCCGTGGGTATATTCTCCTTCGATCATGAGTGGTGAATCCTTTATTGGCTATCCAATTACCTTCAAATACCTCAACATGTACCCAATCACCACACTATGAGCGACCTTTATGAGGCAATAAGGAATGGAGTCAAAGCACAGAATCAGTATCCAAGATATCCTTGAGTACCTCAAGTCTAAGCATACTTGCACCATTGCTATGATGATACTTTTTCCAAGTTGTTTCTCTACTTCTTTTATGAGTTCCTTGAATTTTTCAAAAGCTTTAGATTTGTATCTCATAAGATACACATACCCAAATTGTGAGTAGTCATCAATAAAGGTAAAGAAGTAGATGAAACCACCTTTGGCATGTGTTGACATTAGACTGCATAGATCTGAATGTATTAAGTCTAATAGCCCATTAGCATATTCACCCTTTCCCTTAAAGGGCAATTTTATCATCTTGCCTAATAAGCAAGATTCATAAGTGTCATATGATTCATAATCAAATTACCCCAAACTACAACTCCTGTGTAGCTTAGTCATGCGCCTCTCACTTATATGGCCAAGGTGACAATGCATAAATAAGATGATTTCAACAAATCTTATATATGCCACTTATTGTCATTGATATTTAAAATTGGATTTGGCATATCTAATATGTATATACTATTGCATAATGTACCACTAGCATAATGAATACCATTCAGTATAATAGAACAACAATTGTTACTAAAAGCCAAATGGGAACCACCTTTATTTAAAGTAGTAACAAAAATAATGCTTTTAGTTAAAGCAGGTACATAAAAGCAATTGTCCAAATTTAAAACAAGCCCACTAGGAAGGGTTAAAGCATAGGTTCCTACAGCTAATGTAGCAACCCTTGTTCCATTCCAACGTACAGGTCCGACTCTCCCTTATTGAGCTGTCTATCGCTCCTTAGGCCCTATATATCAATGCATATATGTCAGCCACAACAAGTATCTAATACCCATATATTATTATTAGAAATAATATTAAACTCAATGACATAAATACTTGAAGTAGATGGGACATCTAAAGCCTTCTTCTTCAAGTACTCCAAGTAGGCCTTGCAGTTCCTCTTCTAATGGCCATCCTTGCCACAATGGAAGCAAGTCCCTTTTGGGGTAGTCTTTTTGTCCTTCTTCTTGGCCATGCCTCCCTTAGGCTTTGTGGACTACTTCTTCTTCTAGTTCTTCTTCTTGGAACCAAAAGAGTCCAATAGCATCACAACCATACTATCCTTCCTGACAAATGGCTCAACTATCTCGAGCATGTTGATTAGCTCAAGAATAGTGGTGGAGATTTGGTTCATCCTATAGTTAAGCATAAAATGTGCATAACAATCGGTCAAACCAGTTGGAATTAAGTCAATACTTAATTCATGATCCATCACAAAACCCAAGGACAGTGCATATTGCACTAGACATATCCCCTCAACCATCTTAGAGCGGAAGAGCGGCCTTGATATCTCGACCCTTTCGTATCATGCTTGCTCATCAAATAGCTCTTTTAAATAGAAGACTATGGTGTGAGCATCTATAGCCTCGAGCTGCTTTTGCAATTTAGCCGAGATAATGGCAAGCATAATGCAACTTGCCATCTCACTTTCTTTGAGATGCTTTTTGTATGCCTTCTGAACATCTTCAGAAGCATCAGCAATAGGGGAATCGAGAAGCCCCTCATCTAAGATATAACCTATTTTCTTGGATTTGAGAACTATTCTCAAATTCCTAAGCCAGTCCAAGAAGTTAGGCCTAGTCAACTTGTTTGACTCCATTAGTGATCGCAAATTCACACTTAATGGTTATTCTAGCAACCTAGATGCAAAAAGAGCATGTTAGAATGTACATGAAAATGCATGATTACTAGGTCTTTAATAAATTGTATTATAACTTCCACTATTTTATTACAAGTCCATAGCCCTCACTATGAACTAGAGAGAACTTATACAGAAGTTCTCCTAGTGGGTCGATATCCAATTTGCTAAGAAAGACCTTGAGGCAACTCAACAAACTATCCTTAGTTTAGCTGGTAGGTATCTGATCCATACCGATTACATTTCCACACAACTATCAAATCTTGGGCTATCAACAAATTGATGCATGCACACATATTGGGCTATCAACTCTTGATATGTGCACATCTCATGTACAGTTACCCAACTTCACCTCCAATACTCATTGACCTTAGTGCAAATCCAACAAATCAATGATATTGTTTAAGTCCAACCTAGTAATCATGAAATCTAATTCAATGGTTCGAGCATATTCTTATAGAGTATGCTTCAGGCAACTCAATAACTCTAACTATAGAAGAACTCTAGTTCTCCCTATATTAATGGAAGGCGTATGGCATAACTATTTATTTAGTGAGGGATTTTGTTAATTTGTCTCATCATGTTATTATTACATGCTATTTTATATCATACATTCATCGCATGGATATGTAAAAATAGTTACATTAACTGTATGGCATGATTATGGACAGACGAAAGTCAATCTCATAAGCCAAAGAGAGATTGACTAGGTCTTACCTAGGTATATTGGTTAAGTCCATCCCAATAATCATGAAATCTAATTTCAATAGTTCGAACATATTCTTATAGAGAGACCTTGAGGTAACTCAACAACTCTAACTCTAGAAGAACTCTAGTTCTCCCCACATTAATGGAAGGCATACGACATAATTATTTATTTAGCGAGGGATTTTGTTAATTTAGTCTCGTCATGTTATTATTGTATGATATTTTATATCATACATTCATCACATGGATATATAAATATAGTTACATTAACTATATGGCATGATTATGGACATACTAAAGTCAATCTCATAAGCCAATGAGAGACTAACTAGGTCTTACCTAGGTATATGCATGAATTACAACCCAAAAATATAAATCAAATATCCTACTTCTAAGTCTTCTTGTCTATGGCACTATCTCCTTTGCATCTCCATTCTATCCTAGTCCTATGCAATCTAATTACACATTTCAAATATAGAAAACCTCAATTTACATTTGAGGGGAGTAAGATGAGAAAAGAAATATATTAGAAAGAAGAAATAGGCAAGGACACGCAGGGCTCTATTTACCATAAAACAAAAATTATGCATGTTCAATCATATTGGGTCTAAGTCCATAATCATCCATCATGTCTTTCCATACACCCCTAGTATGTATTTTCTAAAGCATAAAATTAAAATAAAATAGGTAGTGATAATTTTAGATTGCAAATTTGAAGGTTGATTCAACACTTAAACCGAAATTGTCTACTTTTATTGTTTGGGTCAATTTAATTTTGTATATCATTTTAATGTGGAATTCAATATTTAATCAAATTAAACTAAATTCCATATTTTCATTATTAATTCAAAATTAATTCACCCAAAAATCAAATTACTATGATGTCAAAAATTAAATAATTTAATTTTAACATACATGTCACTTTCTAGTCATATTAGATATGTCATTTGCTCAACTTAAATTAACTCAAAATTAATTTCCAAAAATTTTCAGAACCTCAAATTATCATTCTAAGCATCTTTAGGTCAGCTCAAGCTTATCAAAATAATTTTGGCACAAGCCAATGTCATCAAGAAAAATGAATAAACACATAAGACGTTTAAAATGACCCATTTACAGGCTATAATTAATTTGGAAATTTAAATTCGAGCAAATTGATTTTGACATGTATCTAACATCAAAATAACATATTTTTAATCACAAAAAAATTATTTCAAGGTACTGGAAATGAAATATTCACATAAAAAAAAAACAAACAAAACAATCCCACTAGGTATCCAAAAATATATCCGTTTCGGTATTTATTTCAAAAATAAATTAAAACAATTTTTAATTAATTATTGGATACTTCCATAGGCTTAAACACATTCTTAATATATCTAAATAATTTTTCCATAATCAAATTATAAAAAAAATATGAACAGCCCAAACAATTAAGCCTAACAACATCACATGTTCATCAACAATGCAATTTTCAGTAATTTTCCAATAAATTCGAAATTAATTATTTGAATCATATTCAAACTATTTTTCAATCAATATAATCATCCTCAATCAATTCATGATCAGATCATAGAAAAAAAAATTTGTAAAACTAATTTTACAAATTAATTTCAATTTTACAAAACAAAAGAACCAAAATCATCAAAATCGTGCAATCCAATTGCACCTTAAATTAAAATTAATTTCAATAGGCAGAAGGGGGCTCTATTACCAATGAAGGATTTTGAACATGTATCACATGCACATTATACAGCCAAAATTAAAATTTTGCAAAATCCGAAGCAAGAGAATTGGCTTATGCCAATTAAAACTAATTTAACAAAACAAAATTCAGAAATTATATCTTTATAATTTTTTATTTGTTCTTCAACTTCTCACCTTATTGGGTTATAGCAAACCACAACATTCCAATCTCGGATTGTCTCTAACAACATCCATGCAAAGATGAGAGGATGAAACCACTAGGGAGATGGCTTGAACATACCTCAAAACAATGGTGTATGTTCCTTTGAGAATCTTCTTGTCTTCAAAATATTTTCTTCTCACAAAAATTTTTCCTTGTCTATTTTCTGTCTTTTGGGGTCTTTGATCCAAAAGAAATCAGATTGTTAAAGCAAAAATCAATAGAGGAGAAAATGAAAAGTTGGTGGGAATAATGGCCATTATGGCCAATTAAATAGCAAATACATTGCCTGGGCTGTTTGGCAAGCCAATCTGACAGCCAAGCCAACGAACCCGTCAAACCACCCCTCCCCCCCCCCCCAAGTGACTTTTCCCCGCGATCTTATCGTGATCCAACTCAAAATAATTCTCTCATATTTTTGGATCTCATCCAAAATCATTTTACTCATTCTTCAAATCTCCAATGCGTGTAACCAATTAGGTTCCCAATTATATTGGCCACTTAAAATATTAATTAATTGAACCAAGTCATGAGCGGTATCTAGCAACACATCACGACCCCCAATTGACCGAAAAGTCAATGTTTTGACTACGAACCTTTCCATAGACAATTTCTATGCAATTTATCTTTTCATCATTCTATACCCCACTCGGTTCAAAATATGGATAATGTGTCAACTGCTACCAGACTGACTACATCACACCTAGCCCAAATGAAGTTGGATCTTGTCCTTAAGACTAATTACTCTATTAAATATGTCATTGAAGACCATCTTTGTAACATCCTCGACTTTCCCACATGCATTATTACACATATTCCATTTTGACATGTTCATTTTATATATGTCATTCACATGAAACACATGCATAAATAGGGATTTTAGCTAGACGTGCTCACGAGGTAAACTTGTCATCGATTTATTGCAATAGGAGTAAGTTGCACACATCTAGTTATAATTTAAATAAGGGCACAAGATATTGAAAATGAAATTAAATAAAATGATTAAAATTGAAATAAATGAAATTTGACATTGTTAAAGTAGTTAAATTGGACAATTTGACTAGATAGTATTTTTTTTGGCATTAACTAGGTATATGTAAAAATGTAGAGAAAATAATAATAATGAATAAATAAATAAGTTAATTATTTAAATTAATTAAATAATAATATTGAAAAAGCAAAAAAAAAAAAAGAGGAAAGTGGACAGAATGAGGCGGTTAGAGGGGTTTAAGTCTGCCTTCTTTTTCATTTCCTTATTCATTCTCTTCTAATTCCAAGCCCAAACTCCATCATCCAGCCACATTTAAGGTAATTATCCTCTCTTATGTTGTTAATTTTGAGTTAAGATAATAGTTAAGCTAGGTCTATAAAGGTACAAGCAACACAGTATAGTTCTTGATTCTGTTTTAAGGGCAGTAAGTTGGCCTCTATTTCCTTCAAGTTATAGATTGAATATAAAGAAACATAAAACATGAAAGTTATAGTTTTATATTTAGATTTATGGCTATATAAATATTTTTGAATGATTTGGTGTCTATGGAAAGATAGGAGCATGTGATTGAGACTGGTTCGGTTGTGGAACCTAGCTGAATCATCTCCTGTTTTAATTATTTTTATATATGATAGACTCAGAAATTGAGTAGACTCACATGAAAGTTGTAGATATCTTTGTTATATAGTTGTATACTAAATTTCAAGACTAGATTACAGACGGATGTAGAGTTATGGCCAAGAGAGTCATGTCTGTTCTATATTTGAGCTACCTACTTAGTGTCCTGTACAGGTCCAGTCAGTTGTTTTCTAGTTTTGAGCTCCTTATATACACAATCTATAAATGATCAAAACATAAAATTATATCTGTCTTAGCTAAATCTTGGCACAAATTGCACCTCAATAGGTTATGTATGTTGTGAGTTATGGTCTTCATAAGTCAGACTAGTCCAGATACCAACCCTATTTCTGATCAGTCACAAATTACCCCACCATATGAGGACTTTAGAGGCAAAATGGATGAAAGTTGTCAACATGAAAAATGTTCCATTTTACATATCTATGTTCATACAAAGTTTCATAAAAATATGACTTACATGTTATAAGATGTGAAGATGAAAATTTGGTGTCCCAAAACTACCTAAGGGCAGAAACAGGACAGAAAATAGAACGTCCATATAAATTGCATCAGATATTCTAAAATGGTTCAATTGTTCTAAAATTTAGATATATTATAGCCCTACATGTTAGCTTTAATTAGAAATAAGAATCATATAAACTGGACTAGTATAGAAAAAGTTATAAGCTATGGAACACATGAATGTCACATTGCTATGATACCAAACCCTAGTTAGTGATCCATATTATGCATATTTCAATTTGTTTAAGTTTCACTAAGTTTATTTGGCTACCAATTGACCAAGTATACATTCCATTAGGCTCACAACATATTGGAGACCCCTAAGGAAGTGAAAGACAATAAGTTAGAGGCTCAATATCAAAAGAAAAGGTGAGTTTAATTATCAAACGATTTCTTTGGTATATGTGTTTGTTGCATGCTATATGCAACGAGATTTGACTTGTTGCTATATAAATTACATGATTGTTATGGTATGGATATGATATCAAAAGGTGATGAATGACTTAAATACGCGGTTGTGTTATAGGTTTTTCTTACATGAAGTGATTGAATATGCAAATGTGATACAAATGCAATGGCTAAGCAATGATTGTTGCAAATGCATATGCATATGGACTTAAAAGGCATTGTGACTAGCTAAATGGCATTGTAAAGCAAAAGAAGAGGCCTATGGCCCAAACAAATATTCAAAAGCAAAAGAAAAGGTCTATAGCCTAACAAATGTGTAAACATTACAAATGATCAAGCTAGCGAGCAAATGCAAATGTTCACATGGAAACCCGGAACAATGTTTGTTTAGCCTAGTCACAATAAAAAGAAAATGATATAAGCATAAGCATAAGCAAATGAATGTTTACATGATTTATTACCACTTATATTCGTATGATATAGATAAATGGAATGACATATAAAATGTGTACAAATGGTGATTATTACTTGTAATTGTGATTGGCTTAGTACTTTAGAAAGTTTTTGATAATTAACCTCATTGAGTTGTAACTCACCAAATTGCATCATCTTTCAGGCAAAGAAGAGAAATTAGCTCATTTTGGAGGTACATACTATAAGAAGACATGGATCACAGGTCACCGGCCGAGCCTTACCAATCTCTCTCCTTGCATTTCACGTATGTATAGGGACATGTCTTTTATGTTTTGGACTGTATATCTGTATACGTATAATATAGTGAATACGCAATGATGTGATATATATATTACATATATAGTCAAGCTGTTATGCTTTACTGAATTGCTAAATGCTACAAAGTGATACCGTTATATGATTCAAAAAAAAAATTATCCCTCACTATAAATAGAATATTGTCTTATTCTATGCAATATATGATAACATGATATAAGTATAAGTGATATCCATAGGTATAAGGTGTTACAATCTTCATGACATTTCCACTCTAGCTAGAAATTCCTGAGTAATGTCCTCACAAGTGGCCATATGTATACACTCCCTCTATTCGGAGTGGTGAATCCTTTGTTGGCTACCCAATTACCTTTGGATACCTCAAACTGTACCTAATCACCACACTATGAGCAACCTCTATGACGTAACAAGGAATAGAGTCAAAGTACAAAATTAGTATCCAAGATATCCTTGAGTACCTCAAGTCTAAGGATACTTGTACCAATGCTATGATGAGACTATCATTAACATTTGAATAGAATATCCATATGGCTGTCTCATAGAAGGTCATCCAATGTACTTGGCTACTCTCAGCAAGCATCCAAATGTTAACTCTAAACATCTCATGGTTACAAATTATGAGATCTACTACTTGATACATTCAAGAAATATAATATATGCTAGTCGATCTAGATTAATAATGTCTCGTCTCATTAATTCTATGACTAGGGATAATTTAGATACTAACATAATTACACATGATAAGAATCTCATTATCATAATCTAATCATGACATCCTTCATGCTATGTTATGTATCAAGGACTTCAATAATTGATTTAAGATCACTATCAATTCATATTTCAAAAGAATATGAAATTAATGAAAATGTCTTTTATTAATTAAATAAATATGTACAATAAGTGCTAAAGGTGATTGCCTTTAGAGCACTTCTCTAATACAATGAAGTGTAATTGTGATGAATGTTGGAAATTTTCAATCTTACTATTATATATGAGATATATAACATATCATTGTGTGATATTTGTAATTTTTTTTAAAAAAAATTAATAATGTCAAAGCTCAACTATGCCTAGTCTAGAACTAGAATAGACGATAATTTGACATGTCAATCAGGAGTCGAGTGAAATGCGTGCGCAGCTTAATTATTGTAAAGAAAGCTGGTGATGGCACTATCAGAAAGAAAGCTGGTGATGGCAATATTGAAAAAAATAATAATAAATAATGGCATTATTCAAAAGGCCGATAAGGGCATACTTAAAAAGTTAGGAATGACAATCTCATATTCTTATTAATGGGTTCAGACACGGGTGCTATGGGCATGAAAATAAATAAATAAATATATATATATAATAAATACTTTGAAATAATTTAATTATACTATTGGATACAAGATGGTTATTAAGTGATGAATTTGTAAGTTAAGAAAGATGAACCTATATGTTTTGATTGATTAATATGCAATGTATGTAGTATGATAATAATGGCATGAATTAATATATGTATGTAAGATTTTTATCCTATGAAGTACCATTAAGCTAGTAACTTAGCGCGGGTAATTTTTCCTCGCACAGGTCTAGTTAAGAAGCAACTTAAAGGATTAAGTTATTTTTTTGATATTTTGATAAAGCATTGTAATATATTTTCAAAGTTTGTTTCCATATAATACATATTGGGGTGTGTAACACAAATATTTTGAGTACAATATTACCATAAATATATGTTTTATTACGAAATATAAGATAAGGATTTTGGTGTGCATAAAATATTTAATTGGACGCGTGTATACTTTAAATGTAATTAAAAAAAATAATACGAGAATGTAAAGGGCAAGGATAATAATATTAGAAAAAAAAAATTGAAGTAACTTTTTGGCGGGTTATTCACGATAGCTAAACGGGTAATGTCCACTTACGTTGGTATTCTAAACTGGGGTAAGAGGGTATTATGAAAAAGAAAAGGACTTCGGGCTAATTAGGTAAGTGCTTATTTGATAAAAATCTTGCATGCCTTAATACATATATAATATTGTGTATAATGTTTGTTGATGCATGTTGGATGCAATGTAGTATATTAAATTATTGTCCTTAAAATTTTGTAGTATAATGGTATAAAATATTAAGTCTTGTAAACGTGCTTGTGGTCTGAAAATTTTGGGCACAAACATAAATACATAAGGTCATGAAATTAATTAATTTCCAATGAAACCAATAAGTATCTTGTCACACATACATTGGAACAGTATTAACAAAATTGACCATAACTTAGGCTGCAAAGTTTCGATTGACATAAAACTAACTGGATATAAAAGATAGCACATAGTGCTAAAATGTTTATGAAGAACATAAGTTGAAATTTGGTTTGTAGCTAGGTCAAAATCGGTTACAAAATCTCAGACCTAAGTGAACTAAGAAAATCTAGGGCAAAAATTTAATGAACACCACTTGGTAATTTGGCAATAAATTTTGATATAAAATTCAGATTCTCTTGATTATTTTTGAAAATTAAAGGTAAGACAATAGACTAAAAGTTCAAAGAAAACCACATAATTTGAATCAAATTATAAATGGACCAAGATTAGGGCTCAAACCTAGGGCCCAAATCTATCTTATAAATGGAATTTGTATTTTTGTCTTTTTCATGTACTTTGATGTGTAATTGCGATGAATGTTGGAAAATTTTAATCTTACTACTATATATGAGATATATAACATATCATTATGTCATATTTGTAATTTTTTTAAAAAAGAATTAATAATGTCAAAGCCTAAGTACGCCTAGTTTAGAACTAGAATAGAATATAGTTTGATATGCCAATCAGGGGTTGAGTGAAATACGTACGCAGCTTAATTATTATAAAGAAAGTCGTGATGACAATATTAAAAAAATAATAATAAATAATGGAATTATTCAAAACGCTGGTGATGACATTAATTAAAAAGTCCGGTAAGAGCATACTTAAAAAGCTGGGAATGCAACTCTATATTTAATCATGCAATGGAAGAAGCCACTTGGAAAAATGAGGAAATAATGAAGGCTTAGTATCCCCTATTATTGAACTCCAGCCAATTAGGAAAATTTTGAGGACAAAATTCTCTTAAGATGGAGAAAATTGTAACATCTAGCAATTTAGGCCCTGATTTTGCGTGGCTTTAATCAGAAATGCCGATCCAATCGAAGTCTAAATTTGGACCCATAGAAAAATCATAAATTCTAAGGGATATTAAGTAGGGATATTATTATTATGGAATTAAAAGATTGGTGGAAGAATTGAGAAGAATTTAAAATTTTCCTATGTACAAAATCGGTATTATCGAATTTGTTGGGAAAAATGTGTAAGAATTAGAGAATCATATGGTAGAAGTGGAATTTCTTTTAATTAAGAATTAAACAAATAGACCAATAAGAGGAGAGATTAAATTAATTAGTGGGATCCATACATTAAACTAAACCTAAGAATTAGTTGAAGTCGTTCCTCACTCTCCATTTTTGTGTTTTCTAAGCTTCTTAAAGATTGGAAAAAAAAAGGTTAGTTAAAAAGAAAGTAAGTAGCTAAAAAGTTTACACCATAAAAGAGAGCTAGAGAGGAAGAAAGGAAGAAGAACAAACGAGGAAAAGAAGAAAATTTTGAGGAGACTTCGGCCACCACTAGAGATCCATTAAAGTGAGTTTGTTCTTCTTAAATTCAACATTTTTATATATAATTGAAACCCATGTGGATGATTGATGTGGTTGGAATTGATAGATCAAGACTTGTGTGGATGTTGTGTGACTTGTATTGAGAAGTGTTTGTATGTTTAGGAAATGATGGAGTTGAGCCTTAGGTTGCTGTAAATGGGGATTTTATGTCTTGGAAACTAAAAGTATAAGACCTATGAGAAGCTGTTTGGGGCTGCCTAATGAAAAGGAATTAAGAGGAAAATGTTTATAAGTGATTAATGGTGGATTAGTGATAAGAAGGTGATGAATGTAAAGAAAAAGATCATTTAGTTAATGGGGCTGTTTTGGCTGTGATTAGTGGGGTGAATGGTTATAATTCACTTAAATAAGGTAAAGAAAGGAAAAATTAAAGATACCAAACAGGTGAAAAAGCATTTAGAATACTAGATATAAGTCATGCATAAACATTAGTTATATGTGCACCATTGAAAGAAATTTTGTTTGTTTTGTTAAGGTCAAACAAGTGGGGCAAGGGAGTGCCTATCAAGGGGTGGACAAAGGAACGAAAAGGCCACCTAAAAGTGAATAAAGAAGAAGGTTTGAGGCTACCTAGATAAGTGCTTCTTGGATAAAAAAACATGCATGCCTTAATAAATATGTAATATTGTGTATAATGTTTATGGATGCATGTGGTGTATAATATTTGTTGATGCATGTGGGTTGCAATGTATTATATTAAAGTATTGCCCTTTAAATTTTGTGGTATAATGGTATGAAATATTAAATCTTATGAATGTGTTTGTAATCTAGAAATTTTGGGCATAAACATGAATACATAAGGTCATGAAATTAATTAATTTACAATGAAATCAATAGGTACCCTATCACATATGCACTAGAATAATCTTGACAAACTCGACCATCACTTTAGCTATAGAATTTGGATATGAAAGCTAATATATAGTGCTAAAAATGTTATAAAAAACATAAGTTGAAATTCGGTTTATAACTAGGTCAAAAAACGGCTACAAAATCTCGGACTTAAGTGAACCACGAAAATCCTTGGCAAAAATTTAATAAACACCACTCAGTAATTTGGCCATAACTTTTGATATAACATTTGAATTCTCTTGATTATTTTTTCAAATTAAAGCTAAGGCAATAAGCTAACACAAGATCTTAATCAAATTATAAATGGGCTAAAATTAGGGCTCAAGCCTAGGGCTGAATTCTACCTTATAAATGGAATTTGCATGTTTGTAGTTTTCATATCCTTTGAAGTGTAATTGTGATGAATATTGGAAAATTTTAATCTTATTACTATTAATGCGACATATAACATATCATTGTATGATATTTGTAAATTTTTTTAAAAAGAATTAATAATGTTGAAGACCAAGTACACCTAGTCTAAAACTATAATAGAAGATAGTTTGACATACCAATCAGGGGTCCAGTTAAATACGCATGCAGCTTATTATTATAAAGGAAGTCAGTGATGGCACTATCAAAAAGAAAGTCAGTGATAGCAATATTCAAAAAAATAATAAATAATGACATTATTCAAAAAGTCGGTAATGACATTAATTAAAAAGGCCGATAAGGGCATACTTAAAAAGCCAAATATGGTAACCTATATTTCTATCAATGAGTTCGGACACGAGTGTTATGGGCTTGAAAATAAATAAATAAATATATTTATATATATATAATAATAATAAAAACCTTCAAATAATTTAATTAGACTATTGGATGCATGATTGTTATTAAATGATGAATCTGTAAGTAAAAAAAGATGAATTTCTAAGTTATGAATGATGAACCTACATATTTTTTATTGATTAATTTGCAATGTATGTAGTATGATAAAAATTGCATGAATTAATATATGTATGTAAGATTTTTATCCTATAAATCACCACTCAACTATTAACCTAGCACGGGTAAATTTTTCTTGTGTAGATACAAAAGATCTAGAACATTAGAATATCTGTCAGAAGAAGGAAATCCAGACGAATAGCAGCTTAAAGCTCCAAATTAATTTTGGTATGTTTTGATAAAGTATTGTAATATATTATCAAAGATTTTTCTCAAGTAGCGTAAATAATGGGGCATGCAAGTACAATATAAAGTATAATATTCTAATGTAAAAATATATGTTTTATTCAAAGATACAAAATAAAGTTTTTTTTTATATGTATAAAACACTTATTTAATATGATATTTATATAAATATAATAAAAGAATATTAAAAGTAAGGATTTTAAAAGAAAAGAAGGGGTCCAAGTATTTTAATTAATATAATTAAATGGGTAATGCTCATTTACCTTGCTAATTTATAGTGGAGTAAGGGAGCGTAACACCTAGGGTCTCTTCCTATCTGAGTTTTAGCTTCTTTATCTTGCTTCACTTTCTCCACACTAAGGGCAGATGTAATGTAACATTCTCGACCATCCATACATGCATTATCACATGCATTTCATTTGGACATATTTATTTTATAAATGTCTGTCACATGAAACACAGGCATACGTAGCGATTTTGGCGTGAACGTATTCACGAGATAGACTTGACACGGGTCGGTTTATCGTAATAAGAGCAAGTCGCACGTGTCAAGTTATAAATTAAAGAAGGATGACAAGGTATTGAAAATAAGTTAATTAAATGACAAAAATTTAAAAAAAAAGAAAAGAAAAAGGAAGAAAGGACAAAGAGAGAGAGGCAGCCTTTGGCTTATTAGTGCTGCCCATTTTGTTCTCTTCACACATTCTGAACAGCCTTATCTCCCCAGCCGTTTCTTCTTCTTCTTCCCCCATAAGAGCCTTCTTTTCTTCATTGTTTCACTTGAGTTTTACTGTAAATTCAGCCCTTGAAAGCTCGTTCTTGGTAAGTAATCATCTCTTATTCTTTAAGTGTTCATTATGACTGATTCGGGTCAGTCACAAGCAGTGTTTTGTAACTCGATTTTGAAAGCCATAGAGACTGATTCTGGAAAG